>ML102166.1:59731-73591 GCA_003697995.1 Taxidea taxus jeffersonii
CTTTGAAGTTTCAGTTTTCCATTTACATCACGTGTGTTTGAGATGTTAGACGTGGTGAGGACTCCCTGAATAGCCAAGTTAGAAATATGGGCCATGTGGTAGGGTTGGGTGATACCAGGATGGGGTAGAGGAAATCTGACAGTAGTTAATGGGGGAGAGAGGAGTGAGTCAAATTTGCAGAATGACAACTGTCAGAGCCCCATATAGACCCAGGTGTTCTCTAAATTTTTGCTGGATTAATTAATTGGCCTGCCGAGCTGAGAGGCCTCTTTAATGGGTGATTATTTGGAGTAGGGGGATTAGAATCGGACTTTCTCCTGGCTGATAAGTTGCAAATGATTTGCCATTATTTATCATAGCATCTCACAATACTTTTATGTGTTTTTTATTTTATTTTATTTTATGTGTTCTTAAAAATTTACTCCTAAAACCACTTTTTTAAAATAGTAGGCCTGCATTATTTCCCCCTTTTTTTGTGTTCTATGGATGAGTGTGTGTTAGCTGACTTGGCCCAGAGCAAAAGATGAATTTCTTGAGCAATCAGCAAACCTCAGGCCATTCGTTAAGCTTTCCCAAAGAGAAGTTTGAATTGTTTTTCTTCTTTGAAAATTTTATATGGCATGCAATTTAATTTTTGACAAGTTTAAAGCCCACTTAGAAAAAACTAAACAGATTCCAAGACATTGAGGCGAATTCTTGAAAAATTATTGTATTTGTACCATCTATTCCGTTAAAATGTAAGGGGATCTTGGAAAGTTCAAAACATTGATTTGATTACCAAAAATGCAGTGAGAAGGAAGTGAACTATTTATATTCCCAGGATAATGTTGCATTAAGATGGTTAGTCTTATGCAAGAAACTTTTAAACTAGCTACAAGTACTTCCTACAACTAATCAAAACAACATCCTAATCGTTAGGGATTACCTCTGATTTAAGACTTCACTGCAGGGTCTCTAGGGCCGCTGACCTATTTCTGTCTGTCTTCCTGTAACTAAAGATCAGTAAGAAAAGAAAAAAAATTAACCTAATTTCTACAACAATTGATTAATGAAAAGCAAATGTTATATGTTTGGTTTGTGATAGCTATACAGCAATAGTCAATGATTTATTAGTCATGGCTTATGAAGCTATTAAAAAATTAATTACCCCCAAAGAAACCTAAGCAAAATGCTTGAAAGTCATTTGTTATAGTAGTAGCCATTATTAATGTATGTTTCTGTCAGAGCTTTAGTCAAAGTCCAAATAGAAGGCATGGAACTAGCTTAAAATTAGGATTTCGGGGATCATCATGAAATTCTTTAAAAAATAAAAAGGTGTTAATTTGAGGTTGGAATAGCAGATTGCAAGGATCAGGGGTGCATTTCCCCCCTCCCCCTTGACTCCTTCAGCTGGCTTCCCCTCTTCATTTGCATTCATCCTTTGTAGCTGCTAGCACCTTCCACATTCGCCTCTTACATGCTCCTTTCCTTGCTGCTGTTCTTAAGAGAAGAGACTACCTTTTCACACGTAGTCCTTCCACCTAGTACAGTATCGGGTTCGCAATGATCTTTACTGAATGAGTGAGTCACTCTTATCTATAAAATCACTACCCAAACTAATAAGTGAGTTGAGCAAATTTGAAGCAAAGAAAGAAGCCTAGGCTCGAAAGACCAGTAATCTGTTTTCGAATCCCTTTTTTGTTTCAGTTTTCTGGAAATAAAAAGAGCTCTGAAAATGAAACTTACCAACTTTTTTTTTAGCGTTAGCTCTGATTTATTCTGCATTCACCAACCTCCCCCCACCCCCCAGAGTCACTTGGGTTTTGTTGGGTTTTGTTAGGTCATGCTTGGTACCTTAGTTTAACCGATTCTTTCCCAGGGTTATAGTCCCGGGGTTATCTGATTTGTCAATCCTGTTACAGTCAGTGGTGCTCTTTATCAAGAATTTCCTGAACTTCCTAACTTCTAACTAGAGTGCTCTTTCCAGTCATTTCCTCCTCCCTTCTTTTCCACAGTCTGTTCTGCTTGCCTGTGCCACTGCGGAAGAACAATGAGAAATTCCCAGGGAGACTTTTTGGCCCAGTTTTGACTCCGAGCTCTTAGCGCATTATCTGGGTGGGTTAAGTTCCCTGGTGGGGACACAGGGCAGCCAGGATTCCTCACGCGCTCCGAAGGCCTGGGAGTCTGCGGAATTGTGTTTTGGTTATTCTAAAATCCAGGTCACTTACTTTTGACATGTCTCTTGGTAGAGACTAAGGTAGAGGATAAAATATATATACTGTCACTCGTAGTCCCCCACGTCCCCCACCTCCCCAGTGCACATAAACCACCTCTCCTGGGCAGGCAGAGGAAATGTTCCTGAAAGACACACCAAAGCACTCTTCTATCTTGTCCTCAAACACCTCCCTAACAGGAGCCAAGCTTTTCCATTCAGACCAGCCTCCTTGGCATTCCGCTGTAAAGAAGGGCTCCCTACGGAGACAGACTTTGGTGGTGTCGGTGGTTTTAAATTTTAGCTCCATCCCATCGATGTGCTTCCCTATAAATTGGAAATGTTAAAAACTGTCTCGTAAATAGGATTACACTGTAAAACATCTGGCCTCCAGTAGCCGTGCAACAAACATTAATTTTACTTTATTTGAAGTCTTTCACTTGGATCATCTCATGGGCTCAGCACAGAACCCTGCTAGACAAACAGGACAAACCCTATAAATCTGTCCCCCCTTAATAGTTGATTAACCCCGTTAATCATAATTATATAACCCCATAATTATAATAATTACATAATTATTATATAATCATATAATATAATCATAATTATATAACCCCATAATTACAATAACTAACCTGTATCCATGCTTACTACTGGTCAGGGATTGTTCTAACCATTTTATATTGAGTCCTCCCGTGAAATCTGTGAAGTGGACATTCAAAGTCCCATTTTGCAGATGAGGAAGATTGAGGCAGAAAAAGGCTAAGTTAGTACCCAAGGACAAAGAGCTGGTAAATAGAATAGTTGGGATTCACACCCAAGTAGTGTTGCTCCCAAAGCAGTGCTCTTCGCCAGTATACTTCAGTGCCTCTGTTTCCCACAGCATTTGAATGGTGGATTGGACTCCCGCCTGTGAGTCCCAGTCTAGAGGGGGCTTCACACCCAGGAACAAAGTACCCTGCCGGGGGAGCCACCAGGTTATCAGAGCTGCCTACTCAGCTGGGAGAGAACTCCAATGGAAAGGGATGGTGTTCAGTATCTTAGAGGACCAGGCCCATGTTGGGAGCTGAGTGCCAGCCCAGAGAGAACACACAAGTGGCACCATGAGAACCTGAGAAATTCTGGGAGGAGGTTCCCCCTTCCCTTTGCACCTTGGAAACTGGGGTCTGGGGCAGGGGAGTACTATTTGTTCACAAAGCCCCTGAAAGTCCTCAGCACCTGTTCCTTCTATGTTCATGGCCTTTAGCACTTTGTGTTATAGTTCCCACTGACTGTTTCTGATCTGGTCCTGAAGGGCGTGGCCAGGTTGTACTCATTTTTATAACCCCTCTAGGGAGTGCCGAGTAGACACCTAACAAGTATGAGAAATCATTCCAAAGGAACATGCCTGAGCCCCAGAGGGATCTGGAGTTCGCTTAAGGTGTTATTTCGTTGTACCATAATGAGCTCTATCCTCTTTTTAAGATTTTTTTTTTTTTCTGATAACAAAAACACTGGAACAAAGATTCTTTGGGGGAAAATAAGGCAATATTTTCAACTGTTCTCTTAGGGCAACTCTTAGAGAATACCCATGTTCATGTTTTTGTTTTTGTACTTGTACCCATTTAAAACTACAAATAGTATAGCTTTGAAAAACTGTAATTTAATAATAGCTATCCATCCACCCCTCTTAAAATGCCTACTGATGGCCTAAAAGCCTACGAGTATCAGGCCACAATGGATTTTATTGGCTTCTGTGTAACTGTATGCTGTGATGCCATGTTCTTCCCCATCTGAGATCTGTTGGTGATATTGAAGTGTGTTTTTACCTTTTATTCATTAATGGATATGGTTGTAAACGACAACTTTAAGGTAAACTAAATTTTTGAAGATGAGTTTCACAACTCTTAATGTTTTATGCAAAGTGCTCAGGAGGAAAAACTTTTCTCCTGCCCTGTTAGGTTATGTGTCTGGAGCCCTGTCAATTAAAGACAGGATAAAAGGAGAAATAGCACAAATTTTTACCACTATTTATGTGCACAGGACTATACAGAGTAGAAACTCTAAGAAGCAGATTCAGGGGCTTATATATCATTTTAACAAAGGAAAAACGGGTTGGGTTTCATGGAATGATGAATTGTGAAAACTCAGAAATATATGGTGGAACTAATAGAAAATCGGGGTTATTTTAGTAAAGTCGGCTTATGCAAACTCATCTTGGTGTCAACAGCTCCCTGTCTTCTTCCTTGACTCTGCTCTTCCTGGTGGGGGAAGGAGCACCTGCCTCAATTGGAAATTTATACACTGCATTGAGGCTGAGAACTTTTCCTGTGTTTGCTGTGATTGCCTTCAGCTTAAAATAATCCTTATTTTAAAACGGCATTATTTGGGGATGGCACATTCTGATTGTCTTCCTATGGAAAGCAAAGAATATTACAGCTGTAACATGTGAATTATTTCCAGTGTTATTGCCCTTTTTTACAAGTCAGACTTTCTGCCGAGCAGGGAGCCCAACATGGGGCTTGATCCCACAACCCCAGGATCATGACCCAAATTGAAGGCAGACACTTAACCAACTGAGCTACCCAGGCACCCTATACTTTTCCTTTCTATTGTTTGTTGCATTTCATTGAATTCTTTTGAAGTTATTAAAAGAAACATACAATTATATAAAGTAGATTTACAGAAAAGGAGGGAAGGCAGGTCACCCTTTATCCTTACTTTTCTCTTAAAAGCTCTGTTTTGCATATTTTCTTCCAATGTTACCTATTTCCTATAGTTCCAGCAATGCAGGGCTCACATGTGACATATAACTTCTTTAGTTTAACGTATCACAGCATTCCCGCATTCGTTCTCATTCACAGTCTTCATTGTGAAGCAGCTGCAAAGTCTGCCTCCCCATTCTCCAGGGGTCAGACACCCGACCTGCCTTCCCAGGGGCAGTTTCCCCTCTAGCCAGGGGAGGGCCTGGGGGTTTGGCCACTTCAGACCTGGTTGGACTCTGGCCTCCCAAAAGCCACGGGACAGGGGTTCACAGGTCAAGTTGAGGGGTGGCTAAGCAGAGCTCCCTTCTTGCTCTCTTCCCACTCCTAGGCCAACCCTCCATCCCCTTCCTCCAGAACCCCCCAGCCACTCTCACCTTCTATCCTAGCGATCTGAAGACCTGTCGTGTGCCCTGGGCACCATGGTCCACCTGCAGGCCTCCGAAGTGCAGCAGCTGCTCCACAACAAGTTCGTGGTCATCCTGGGAGACTCCGTCCAGAGGGCGGTGTACAAGGACCTGGTGCTCCTGCTGCAGAAGGACTGCCTGCTCACTACCAACCAGCTCAAGGCCAAGGGGGAGGAGACCTTCGAAAAGGACAAGCTGGTGGACGGAGGCCAGATGGGCCCCATGCACAACGGCGTTCAGTACCGCGAGGTCCGCCAGTTCTGCGATGACCACCACCTGGTACGCTTCTATTTCCTCACGCGCGTCTACTCCAGCTACCTGGAGACCGTCCTGCAGGAGCTGCAGTCCAGCGAGCACGGCCTCCCGGATGTGATCATCATGAACTCGTGCCTCTGGGACCTGTCCAGGTACGGCCCGGATTCCTGGCAGAGCTACCTGAAGAACCTGGAGAGCCTGTTCAGGCTCCTGGGCCAGGTGCTGCCCGAGTCGTGCCTGCTGGTGTGGAACACGGCCATGCCCGTGGGCAAGCAGATCACCGCGGGCTTCCTTCCGCCCGAGCACCAGCCCGGGGATGACTCCCTGAGGGTCCAAGTCATTGAAGCCAACTTCTACAGCTCTACCGAGGCGAAGAAACACGGCTTCGACGTGCTGGACTTGCACTTCCACTTCCGCCACGCAGAGCAGCACCTGCAGCGCGACGGTGTGCACTGGAACGAGCGCGCGCACCGCCACCTCTCCCAGCTGCTGCTGGCGCACGTGGCCGACGCCTGGGGCGTGGAGCTGCCGCAACGCGACAGTGTGGGCACGTGGCTCCGGGCCAGCCCCGCAAGGGGGGTGCCCGGCCGGGGCGTTGAGAGGCGGAGGCAGGCGGGCAGGGCTCCACGGGCTTTCCCGTCCCCAAGGTGCGGCCCCCTACTCCCGAGTCCCCTTCTGCCTCTGCCCCAGCCTCCCCGCCCGCCCTTGCCCCCGCAGCCTCATCCCTTGCCTTTTCACCAGGTGATGCCGCGATTCCTCTTTTGTCCCCAAGATACGCATTTTGCCTCAGACGAGCCTTTCCATTCGGATCAGATCTCAAACTATTTCCATTCAGATGTCCCCTCACTGACCCAGACAGGATTTTCCTCTGAAGATGACTTCATGATCGATCCTCAGCCCCCCGTGCCCCCTTGCCCCATACCCTATCTGCAGCGAGCCCCTGTGGTTCATAGGGGCTTCCCCCGGTACGTGCCTCGTGGCCCCTATGGGCCCTGGGGTCGGCGGCCAAGATCTTCCAGGAGACGGGCCCATTCCCGCCCACAGCCAAGGCCTCAATAAACCCTCCTCATGTTCATGGACAGGACAGAGCATCTGACTCCCGAAACAGACTGACCTTGTTAACTTAAGCCTTTGCTCCGTGCTTGGACTTCAGTTCAGTCATTGCTGTCACCAGTAATGGCAGGGAAGGGCAGTCTCCTCCATTTTTGTTGACTATGACCTTTTCCTCTGTTCTCTGGGGGTGACCAAGCATTATTCCCACCTCCCCCACTCCCTATTCTGTTTCTCTTTTTTGTAAACAGAAAATGGAAATAAAGAAGTTGTTTCATGAAAGTAGTGGGTTTGGGGTGTGTCTATATTTAAATGGTGCCTCTCCCTTCCATTAAGAATTAGCTTTTTAAAAAAGCAAGGACAGTATCTGCTGGCTGTTTAAGGCAACTACTTTATGATAAACTACTCTAAGTGGAATTTGTCTAAAATCGTTCTGAAGGTTTCCATAAGTTGGACCTGATTCCTTACCAATAAACAGAAGAACTTGAACTTTTTTTTTTTTCTAAGATTTTGTTTATTTATTTGTCAGAGAGAGCGAGACGGCACAGGCAGGCAGAGTGGCAGGGAGAGGCAGAGGGAAAAGCAGGCTCCCTGCAGAGCAAGGAGCCAGATGTGGGACTCGATCCCAGGACGCTGGGATCATGACCTGAGCCGAAGGCAGCCGCTTAACCAGCTGAGCCACCCAGGCATCCCAAACTTGAACTTTTTATGATATTTTCCAGAGTTTCTCAAAGAGTCATTGAATTGTAAAACTGGGAAAGTTAAATAAATAATATTTAACTGACACAAACAAGGAAACAAGCTAAGAGAGGTGAGTGACTTATCCTAGGTCACACAAAAATCCTCTTCCACAAGTCTTTCCTAGTTTATACGCATTTCTGACTGACATGAACTTTCAGACCATGGGGACTGATTGCTACCACAGCAATGTCACACCAAGAGGGACAGTTAGCCAAACATGGTCTTTCTATGAAAATGATGGTGAAAACCACTGTACTTCCATTGTTCCAGAAGCTTACTGGTTAGTTATACAATGTATGTAGAGTGTGTGGCATGCTCATGACTTTGTGACTTCTTTGAAGAGTCTCGAGTTTTGGACTTGAGAAAATTAGAAAAAAGTAAGTTGCACTCAATGACAACATCTATCACCGTTACAGAATAAAACTAATGGTCGGAAAGGGCCACCCAGCACACAACTCAGACAGGTGGCCGTGGCCATCTCTTCACTGGTTTGTGGAAATCGTGAAGACTTAATATACTAGGGCCTTTATCACCCTAGACTCGTGAAATGTTAATATTTGTATAAGATAGTCAAAACAGGACATGACTAACGTTGTCTGAGTGATAGATTATTTCATTGGATTGATTCCACTGGTTTGTAAGTCCTCAATCAGACCATTCCTGAAGCTGACAGTGTCAGGAAATGTTACCCTGTAAAAAATGAAATTTGAAATCACAAAAAATAGATGGGATCAGCTCTCTATAGGAGAAATATACAGCAGCTGTTAATCTACCAAAAAACCATAAAATTTGTGAAGGATAAGACCTTTATCTTACTCACCTTTGTCCCAAATCCTGGTACAAGTATAGCACTTAGTACTGAATAATGTTTCTTGAGTGAATCCATGAGGGAATGAAGAGGTGGCATACAGGTGTTCTTGGTGACACCATGACCCAGGTCTCTGAGGAGGTGCTGTATGTGAACATCGAATCATTGTAGCACATCTGAAGGAATATTCCTGAAACGGCTGGATGACAACCATCAAGGACTCAAGAAAGGTGGTACGGGCAAGTCAGAATTTGCCAGAACATCCCAGCGAAGTCCAGAGAGAGAGCGCCTATCTAGCTAATGTCAATGTTCTAATCCCAGGGAGGAGGTGAATGCCTGAAGCTGTGAGATTTGCTAACATCAGCCTTCAAGATAAACACTTCTCATTCTGACTTTACATTTCCCAAGCAAGACAAAGCAGGGTTTATGGGAGGATCTGAGTAAATGGACTCTAATATTTCTATTTTTGTGAATAAATCAATAAATCAGTTGTGTGATTTATATCTCTTATGAGTTAGGCTAGTGTGTGTTATTCCTTCTTAATCTGATCATGCCAGATGAGGCAAGGAGACTGAGTTCTTAGAGATACAGTACTGAGGACTAGACATTGAATCAATGAGGAATCCACTATCTTATCTTATGGATTAAATTGTACCAATCACTGAATAGTCCTGTTTCTCTCAGATGGGGTGGGGTACAGGTAGACTCAGACAGGGACAATCTTTTCCTGCCCAGGGATATTAATGTCCTAGGGCTGCTATAATGATTACCATAAACTTGGTGACCTAAAACAACACACATCTCTTCTCCCAGCAGTTCTGGAACTCGAAGAGTCCAAAATCCACTACCCCCGAGGAAAATCTATACGGGGTCTCCTGCTGCCCTACATGATCAGGCTTCCACCTGCCTCTGCAATGTCGTCTTCTGATCTTTATGCTTTCAGCCACACTGGGCTTCTTTCTGTTCATATACAACCTGCGAAGCCCTTTCATAACTTGGGTCTTTGTGTTTGCTATTCTCTTTGCCTAGAATACTCCGCATCCCCTACTTCCTGTTTCTTTGGATATCTAACTCTTCATCCTCCCATCCCCACTTTTTAAGTCCCCTCCTAAAATGCCTTTCAGGACCATTTCAGCTACAAGTACCACTATGATCTATCACGGCACCCGATCTTTCCTGGTATTGCTTACCCTCTTCATTCAAGGCTTCAATAGTTGCTTGTTAGCCCCTTCCTCCAGGAAGTAAGCTCTCTAAGTCTTGTTCACTGTTGAACTCCCAATGTCTCACAGCACAGTGCTTGGCAAGGAAGGTGTCCAAGTATATTTACTTAACATAATTCAGAACATAATTCATGTTGTGTACTCACAAAAACAATTTATATTAGAATTGAGCTGTATTTGGTCACTTTAGAAAAATGTCTCTGGAATATTCTCATAACTTGATTTAAGTCACCCTGGGTGGCTATCACACCCTGAACCTCTTCACCCCCATAGGATTAGCCTGATAACCTCCTCAGTGCTAATTTCATACCTGTCCTGGACTTTCTGTTCCAGCCCTAAGCTTTCTTTGCCCATTTTTACTATTGCTACCTTGCTCCTTAAATCAAGAAATCTAGCAATACAGTCAAGCTCTTGTCTGGTAAAAATGAGCCTAACTTATTCAACAGTTATGAGAGAAATTATTGCTTTTTTGTTCAGACTTAAAATGCAAGGTTCATTTGGCCTCTTCTCCAGCCTCAAGAACTGACAGCACTCAAAGCCTTTTTCACTTGACTCTTGTATTCTGGAAAAGAAGATTAAAAAGTAAAAATAATGATTAAATTAACATTATCCAAGCAGCATATTATTCTCACCTTATTCTACAATAAGGTATACTGTAAGGTCAAAGGCCAAAACTTCAAAGCTGTAACTGTTTTTCCCTGAGCACAAATAAAGCAAGTCCCAGCCTTTGAAAACAGATAGAATCTTCTATCCTGCCATAGGGTGAGGAGCAGCCCCCTCCCTGCTGACCAGCTGCAGAGCTCTTGTTTGCAGGGCCCCTGCCTTGCGTGGTACTTGGACCCATCATTGATGTTACTTCCTGGAGTTGTTCACGGAGAGAGATTTATGTTCATGAATTTTGCAAAGGTAAGTTATTTTGAAAGCTTGGATCTTTAAGGCTCCTGTTGAAAGGATTTGCCATGATTTTAAACAATTGTATGCTTGCTCTTAAAACTCTAGAAACATCTCCTTCCTACCATGTCAAAAAAGTCCTCTTATCACTGCTTCCTTAATTCATAGAAATAGTTTTTCCACAAGATTTTACCCATTAAACTTTAAGGAAAGATTTTCTAAAACATGTCTCTTTGAGCCGTCATCAATACATGCATTCGACAGGCAAAGATGCTTGGATTTGTTCTCTAATTGCCTCATGTGGAAACTTGTAATGGCGTAATGTGTCAGAGGCTCTGAGAAATTCTGCATGAAATGAACTTGTTTAAACACATGTAGCCTAGTATTTTCCAGATTTCTTCAGCCACAGACCATTTTCATATGCATTTTCTCTTAAAGACATGTTTGGGGGGGCCTGGTGGGGGGGCACCTGGGTGGCTCAGTGTGTTAATCCTCTGCCTTTGGCTCAGATCATGATCTCGGGGTCCTGGAATTGAGCCCCCACGTCGGGCTCTCTGTTCAGCAGGGAGCCTGCTTCCCCCTCTCTGCCTGCCTCTCTGCCTACTTGTGGTCTCTCTCTCTGTCAAATAAATAAATAAAATAAAATAAAAAACAGTTTGGGGAAAGATCGTTCTAGAGAATGCCACATAAAATAGTTGGCGTAAGTGAAAAGAAGGCTTGTTAGTGACTTTTTAAATATGAAGCCCTTTTTCAGTGGAGCATTATAATCTGTGCCCAAGTGTGAGCTAATATTCATTAGGTAAGCCTGGGACAAGTCTGAGATTGGTTAGTTAGCCGAAGTAGGATGAAAAGGACCAGGAATGATGGCCCTCTTCTTGCTCTCAGGTAGGTGGCTGGGCAGGGGGGAGAATGGGACTGTGTGGCCAGTCCAGCCTGCAGAGTAAGGCGTGCAGGGAAGGTGAGAGTCATTCAACACAGCACCTTCTGTCAGCACTTAACCACACTCTTAGGAGCAGGTCCCAGATCTCTAAGCAGGGGCCTCTCTTGGAAGAATGATGGCGCCCACAATAGAAGCTGTTGTGGCAGAGCCAGAATCCCCCATGAAGAAGAGACACCACCAGGCCATGTGATCTATGACGTCTAGTCTGGCCCCTGAGCAGGTCCCCTGCATCAAGCTGCAGTGATGGCTCTCAGACCTGGGGGATACCTGGCTTCTTATCTTCACTTCCAACTCCCATGTCTGCATCACATTGACTCATTTTTGATATGATACTTTATCTCAGTAATTCCACCACACTGCCGAATGGATCCTTTTCCTAGCATACATTCCTCCCCACCCACACCATGCCCTAAGGCACTGAGGTTCTCAAACTTTATGTGGAGTCTGTCAGAATATCCTGGAAGGCCTGTGAAAGTATCACTGCTGCCATCTCCCCAGCCAACTTTCTGATTCAGTAGGTCCAGACTGGGCCCCTAGAATCTGCCTTTCTAGAAGCTTCCACACAAAAATGTAGAAAGAAGCATATAATCCCACTTATGTAGCCATAACTCAAATGTATAACCATTGTCAACATTTTGCCATAGTTTCTTCATCCTTGTTCTGAAGTGTTTTAAAGGAAATCACTTCATGATATTTCATCCCTAAATATTTTGTATGCGGGAGAGAAGGACATGTTCCTATATAACCATAAGTGTTATATATAACGAAACCAACGATAACTTGCTGATATTCTGTGATACTGTTATGGACTGAATGTTTGTGTCCCCCTCCTCCCAAATTCATATGTTGGACCCCTATCTCCCCCCACCCCCATGGTACTAGAAGGTGGCACCTTTGGGAGATAATTAGGATGAGATGAGGTCGTGAGGTTGGAATCCTCATGAATGGGATTAAGGCCATCACAAGGGTCACAAAGGAGCTTGCTTCCTCTCTGCTCTTGGCCACATGCGAATACAATGAAAGGTTAAAAAAAAAAAAAAAAGGAGGGTTCGCACCAGAATCCAACCACACGGGCACCTTGATCTTGAACATCTAGAGAAATTTGTTTATCAATTTCTAAATTTCTATCTATAAACTTATACATTTCCATTGTTTATAAATTTCAGAATTTATTTTATTGTTGTAATAAATTTATATTGTTTATAAGCCCCTGGTTTATATACCAAAGTCCCTGTGGTTCTTCGTTATACCAGCCTGAACTAAGACAGATGCCTATTCCCAAAAATGTTTTCTACAGCTATTCAAACTGGGATCCACTAAAGAATCACACATTTCAGGGGTTGTTATATCTCTTGGATCTCTCTTAGTCTAGAAGAGAACCCAAACCCTTGCTTTTCTTTTTTTTTTTCATGACATTGATTCATTGAAAAGACATGTCCTGTAGAATGTTCCACTTGGAGTTTGTCTGATTTCTGCATGGTGTCATTTAATCTTTACTTTATCCTCTGTACTTCCTATAAAGTGAATGTTAGCTTTAAAGGTTTGATTCGATGCAAGTTAGACATTTTTGTAGGAATACTTAACAGGCAAGGCAATGTATTTCACATTGTACCACAGCAAGAAGCATGTAAGCTGGTTTCATAGTAGTCAACACTGAGATCGATCACCAAATAAAAAGGTGACAGCTTAAGCCTTCATTTTCAAAGTTATATTTTTCTACTTGCAGTCAGCAAGTGTCCTGTGGGTACCATGTCAGTACTCCTGTTCCTCATCAATCTTTCAGTTAACGGTGTTAGCAACCATTGATGATTTTTGCTTGAAATGGTGATTTCATTAGGGATGAAAAAGTGGTGATTTTCTAGTTTCGTCATTCCTTGTACAATTCTTGGCAAACATTCTTTTGTATAAGAGAAATTTTTTCATCAAAAACTATGGATTGTTTTGTTGGTTTAACTCCCCAGGTTACTATACCGTGCCACTAGAGTTAGGAATTACTGGACTAGATGATTACTACATTTTCTTCTGGCCAATAATCTTGACATTGACATTAAGAAATAAGCTTAGACCTAGACTGGCAACAATGAGCTAGACTAGCTGGGGATGACTGCAGATGGAACATAAGTGGTCTTGGTTTTGTACATGGGAAGGAGGCAAAGTCTCTTAGAAAATTCTAGAAAGACTCCAGAAAACCAACCCAACAGGCCAGTTAATGAATGTTAAAAGTCGAAAAATTTCCTTTGCATGTGAGTCATCTTCATTTGGGGATTGTATCTTTCCTAATTGACCAATAAATAAATTATTGCATATCAGAGTGAGGATATATATGTATCTATGTCAATTGGCAAATGAAAGACTAGTCTCTTATTAGTTTATTGGCAAATACATATTTGTTCACAAAAAATGTTTATTTTTGTATTAGGTAATACATTCAATTTGCATGGTTAGAGCTAAAATTTAAATAAGAAAGCCATATTATATGGGAGAGGGTGGTGGGGTTATGGACATTGAGGAGGGTATGTGATATGATGAATGCTGTGAAGTGTGTAAACCTGCCATTCACAGACCTATACCCTTAGGGCTAATAATACATTATATGTTTATAAAAAAATAAAAAAA
>RCUC01132664.1:0-22115 GCA_003697995.1 Taxidea taxus jeffersonii
TTTCTGCTGAGGTCCCTGCTGAGTCGTTCATCGTAGTGTCCTTGACCATGAGTCTGTGTCCCTCTGGGGTTGGCAGTCAGCTGTGGGACTTGGTACCTGTGTTCCTGTATGTGTTTCCTTGGGGAAGTTAGGTATCTAAGTATCAATTTGTCTTTTGTGTCATCTTCTTAAGAGTGTATTTGCGTTTGCACAGGTGTATGCAGTAGTATGTGTTTGTGTCTGTGACATGGGGTATGTGTGTCTCCTTTCTTTTTTCTTTCTTTTTTTTTTGGTCTCTTGTCTTAGGTATATGGTTTTCTCTGCAGCTGGAGGCCTATTTGTAAGGGTTTCTAGGAGGGCCATTTTGCACCAGTGGGTCTGTGCCGCCTGTTTACTTGTGCGTGCTTTTGTAGGTGTCTATGGGCGAGGCGTGCTTGTGACTGTGTCTAGGGGTTTGTGTATGTATGTATGCTTGTAGTTGTGTGGATGTGTGGGGTTGGCTTGGTGTGATGAGCTGTTGACTCTTATCCACGGCCCTTGCTGGGGCTGTCCTGGGCCAAGCTAAAAATAACCCAACTACCTTTGTCCATGGGGACCTTTCTCAGTTGGCCAAAGCTCTTCACAGCGAGTCCTGCTCCACCCATATCCAGCCTCCTGATCCGGGAATACCCAGCCGGGGTGGGGGGGGGGGGGGGGGGAGGGGGGGTAGGTGGCTGAGGACAGGCACCCCACCCCAGATGCTCCAGACCCCAATCAGTGCAGGAGTGTGGGGGGCAGAGGATATTGGGCGGTACTTATTGCTTCTCTGTCCCCACCAGGTCCCCTTCCAGCCTGCAGGGTCTGGTCCACAAGTCCTTCTCCTCCAATCTAGGAAGGATCCCTGGGGACACTCCACCCTATTCCGGCCCATCTCTACAGGCTCCTGGGCCTGGCTGAAACAACCTCTGACTGCTTTCACCCCCACTGCACCTATATTGAGGAGCGATTCTAGATCTCAGCTCCAGAAAAATCCCAAGTAGAGAACAGATAAGAGCAACGGGGAAGAGGCATACCTGCTAGCTGCCAAGTCCAGTCCCAGAGGAGGGCTGGGGTGGATGTGCCCCAGCTCAGACTTTCCAGTGCCATCTCCCCTTCCTCCGTCACTCACTCATTCTTGCAAAGCCGGGTTATCCTGAGCAAATGACTTTACATCTCTGTGCTTCCATTCCATCATCTATAAAATGGGGATACAGTTGGTGCAACTCAGAGTTGTTGTGAGAACTAACTCAGATAATGCATACAAAGTACTTAACCCCTTTCCTGGGGCACAGGGCTTTGCCAGTGTAGCAGGCTGACCCCTCCTGACACCTCTGTGCTTCAATCTCAAGACACTATCGTCCCTCAAACTTTCCGGATGCCTTTTGGCCCACTCATGGGTGACCAGGACTTTACCCCCCAAATCAGACCGGCAGGGAGGCGAGATCTTGGAAAGAGACATTACTGACGTTTATGCAGTTTCCATACAAGCTTTTTTCATTCAACTCTACACCCCCTTATGAGATAATTATAATTTTTCTCTATTTTAGACGATGATGAAGAGAGCGTCAGAATGGCTAAGTAACTTGCTCAAGGTCACACAGAAGGGGAGGAGCAGAGCCCAGTGGCTGTACCTCTCCCCTCTGACCCCCTGTCCCTTGGAGGGCACATTTTTAACACCAGTACTGAAAGTGTTACCAGAGGTTTAGAGGGGTCTGGAAAACAGTTCTGCCTAAGGTCATACAGACAAGTAGAGCCATCCAGGATGATCCCAGTCTGTGCCCACCTTCACATAGCTGTAAGCCCCAGCCTAAAAGGACTTGAGTGTTTGAGATTTTTCCCATTTAGGGTGTCTTTTTTGGGAACATCTCCACAGGTTGAAGGCATAGGACGTAGTACAGACCAAGGGAGCCAAAAGTGAGGGTCCTCAACTTAATCGGATGAGAAAGCTGACACCGCCAAGCCAAAGGAGAGCGTAGATATATTTCCTTAATTTTTGGAAAAGAAAACTGGGCAGACTCCGCTCCCAGCTCAGTTCCAGTGGCCGGGTATTCCAACAGGCCAGGCCCAGCGTCTGGCGAGGACCCCCCCTGAGAGGCCCCCCCCACACCCGCTCAAGCTGAGGCTGCGCCCAGGTGGCCCTCGGTTTCCCCCCTCCGGGGGCCCCCTGCCGGCCCCGCCCTCGCCCGCCCAGGCCCCGCCCCGGCCGCGCGCCGTCCCCCTCCGTTCGCGGACTGACTAGGGCGAGCGAGCGGCAGCGCTCGGCATTGTGGCAGGCGGCGGGGGCCGGAGAGGGCGCCTGAGCCCCGGGCAGCTGCGGGGCGCAGAGAGGCGCGCGCCGGGGTTGTGACGGCGCGGCGCCGGCCGCTGCGAGGGCCGCTGAGTGCACTCACCTTCCGTCGCGAAACTTCGAAGCCAGGGCGCGGGAGCCCGGGGAGCGCTCGGAGCCCCACAACCTGAGGAGCGCAGAGAGGGGCGCGCCGGAGCCTGGCTGGAGAGCGGGCTCTGGGCACCCACTGCGTTCCTAGCGCTCTGCGCAGCGTTGGCTGCCGCTGCCCCCACGGAGGGCACGGGCTGGCGCGGCCGGGCGCCGGGGAGGACGGCGAGGAGGCGGCGGCGGCGGCGGAGGCGGCGGCGGCGAGGCTGGGGCCAGGGAGAGAGCCCCGGGGGAGAGGCGCCCGAGCCTGGCCGCGGGAGCATGTGGGCCCGGAGCGGAGCGCGGGGTGCGCTGCTGCTGGCGCTGCTGCTCTGCTGGGACCCGAGGCTGAGCCAAGCAGGTAGGGAACGATCGGGCATGGGGGCGGGGGTTTAGGGGACCTTTGCGCCCCAGTCTGTCCCGAAGTTGAAGTGGTCCATCACCGCGTCGGTGTGCACTTGGAAAGCGCAAGGGCACCCAAGTTAAAAGGTAGATTTCTTCGCCCCACCAAAGTGGGCGATGGCGCAGCCACCTTGGGGGGGGGCGCGGGGAGGGCGCTGGCCAGGTGGTTCAGAGTAAGCTTCTTGCCCCGCCCCCGCCCCTCTCCTAGAAGGGATCGCTTCTTTTCCTTGGAACGGGTGTCCGAGTCTGGGTCTGCTCCTCCCGGAGGACTGGCTGCAGGGACCCGGGCTCCCCGCGCACCGCGGCAGCAAATTTTAAAAAAAAGAAAAGAAAGAAAGAAAAAAGACTGTTGCTGCTCTGGCCAGGTGTGCGCTTGCTAGCCTTTCGCGGGCAACTTCCTAGTCCTGGTTCCCGGCTCTTCCAAGCTCCTACGCGCTGCACCACCCCGGAATCCGTAGACGGGAAGGAGCGAGAGACCTGCGGAGCAGGGGAAGCGCGGGTCCGCTCCGCTAGCGGGGGGAGGCCGGCTCCAAGGGCTTTGGCTATAGAAGGGGGAAGGGCTGAATGCTGCTCATAGAGCTTTCCCCGTGACCGCAGGATCCGCAGGTCTAGAAGGATTTTTTTCTGGGGTTTGGGGTGTGTGTGTGTGTGTGTGTGTGTGTTGTGTTGGTTGAGGGGGGGAGTACATAGTGATCCTGCCAAGTTTCCTTTTAAATGGGTCACTGACGTTCTCCCTCGTCCGGGGAGTGGACAAGATGCGCTTGCCTACTGTGGGCCTGCAAGATGCCTTAAGGGCATTGGTGGGCTCCTAAAATAAAGTCCCCATCACCACCCCACTACCACCTCCTCGCCCTGGTTGTGTACACCTCTCTCGTCTGTTGCTGGGCCCCGCGTCGCTGACTGGACTGCATCTTCTAGGCGAGCCAGCATCTCTTTGGTACTGGACCCAAGTAGGTGGGCTGGCTGCGGCCGCTGGACACCTGGGCTCCCGGGATGGGGCAGGGTGGGGTGCGGAGGGGGGCATCCTGCACGGAGTCCTCTGAGTTGAGGCTGAGAATGAGGCAGGAAAGCTGGCGCAGAAAGTGGACGAGGTGACACAGCCCTCCCCCGACACCTTCCACTGGGATGTTGGCATCTGCCCCCCCCCCCCACGTACACCTCAACAGTCTAAGATTCCTCATTCTGGAATTAATGATTCCCACGGCCCAGGAGCGAGGGCTTGGTTTTTGCGCAGCCTCCACTTTTTTTTTTTCCCCAGCCCTCTGTTGTAAAGTTACGACACAATCATTTGATCCAAGTTAATTACGATTTGGGCAGACTCTGGTATTTAAAGCAGCGTTTTGAAGTTGGAAGGTAATGATGGGGGAGGGGGCAAGCTGCTGAATGACCAACCTTGTTTTAAAGAGTGCAGTTGAATGTGGGAATTGCTGGGCTGGGGTGTTGGTTTCTGGTTTGAGGGTGTTTGGGGGGGGTGATTGAAGGGTAGGGTGAAGTCTCTGTAAAGGGCACTTGGGAAACTGTTTTAGAACCAGCCCAGGCAATGGGATCAGGAATAAATACTGAGGTTACTGAGGATAGGGGGAGGGCCTCCGCTGGGCAGGAAAAAGACAAGACTGGTTGGCCTAGAGTTCTCCCAGAGCCGGGTTCAGCTGGGGAGTGGCCTGCCTTTTCTGCTTAACAAAGCATCCAGCCCCCACCTTCCCCAGAGGAAACCCCAGGCCCAGGGCTTTGATGGATTTGGGCACAAACGGAGCCCAGCCAGAAATGGCCTCTAATACCAGGCTTTGATTTCTCACTAGTGAGCAGAACCAGTGTTGGAATTGTGCTCATTACTTAGCACGGCAGGGGCTGCCTGCCCACCAGCCTACAGAGGGGCCAAGTGGTGGGGTCAGCATGCAGTCTTCCCTCTGCCCAGAATGTGAAGCCCTTAGAAATGTGCCTTCAGGAGGGAGAACATGCCCTTTCCTCCTATGCAGCCCGCCTCTCAAATGCGACAGGCACATAACATCTTTCAGAATAGAATGTTCTTTGGGCCTGGTAATTTGGTTCTTGGTCTTTTCCCCATTTCACGGATGGGGAAAACCAAGGCCAGAGCGTTGACTTTCCTCAAATCTCACCTTCACGTGACTACAGATGGCGGACTTGCATGCGGGGCTGCTCCTCTTTAACAGCCAGGCTGGTTCAGGTCACCCTGGACTCCTGCTCATGGTCCCATCCACCCCTGCTTTAAGGCTTCTGTCAAGCTGAGGGAGACAAGGCTGTCTCCACAGAGGGAGACCCCTTCTGGGGGGTGTGCAGGCTCCCATCAGGTCAGGTGGCCAGGCACTTCTGTCTGTTTTATCTCAGACCCTTACCCGGTAGATATGGGGATGAGCCCCCTTTACAGCCCCAAGGATTTTTAAGCCCTAAAGTTTGATGGTGGAAAAATCAAATCCGGAACCGTAAAACCCCAGACCCTTAGAAGGAGGTGTCAGCAAGTGACTGGCCAGCAGAGGCCACTTCAAAAGCCTGGGTCAGCCCTGAGGATCTCCTCTCACCCCACCCTTTAGCTTTTCCTGGAGTTTTTAAAGAGTCTTGCCTTGGCCTCTGCTGGGATGGTTGAGAAGGGATCACTGTATCATAACACTTCTTTTTAAGATGTAATTAAAACCAGAGTTTTCCCAGTGTCTCTGCTGTGTGTGCAGGTGTGTTCATGTGTGTGTGTGGGGGGTGTGGGTGTGTGGGTGTCAGATGGTGGCCCATCAGAGTCTCCAGAGGGAGACTAGAGCAAACACCCATCGCAAACAAATGGAAAATCAAGAGTGTCTTAATGTGCTTTCTCATTAAAGTGAAAGTATCACTACAGGGGAGAAATTTCAGAGGTAATTTCTCTCCTCCCTCCACTCCCACCTCACCCCCCTAACTGGGAATTCCAGAGGACAAAACAATTCCCCTTTTCCCACCCCTTTATTTAACTGCTGAAGCTTTGGGACAGGCCCTGACATGCATGGGGGTTACATGGGGACTCAGGGATAGATCTAGGATCTGAACTCAGGCCTTGAAAACCTCAGGCTGCTTCTGGCTCCTTTCTACTGCTGGGCTGCCGACTGGCCAGCGGAGGTCTGGGACTGAGCTGCCCAACTGAGGCTCTGAGGGAAAGCAGGCAGCTACAGATAAGGTTTGTTTGGTAGTTAGGTCAGACTGGGACTTGTAGCAAGATGGGGGGAAGAGAGGGGGTCGGAAACCAGGACCCCAGACAGGTGGAACAGGGCCCAGCCACAGAGGTCAGAGGTCAGGCCCGAGACTAGCCAACTGCCCAAGGGTTGGCTCCACCCCTGGTCCTGATCTGCCCCAGGTGGGATAAACCACAAGCCAAGCTCCCTTGGGCTGTAGAACTACCTGGTTCTGCACTTTAAAGGTCTGCCTTCGTATGTGTAGATGGAGCGGAATGTATTTTTACTTTTTATTTTGAAGCTTTGGGGAGCCCATCTCCTCCTCACCGCGTTGTTGAGTTTCTGGCTGTCAGGCCTAAGATGAGATCTTCCCCTCTTGCCTTTCCCTCCTCACCACTGTCTTCTAAGGAGGTTGTGGACTGCCTAGGACTTTGAGGAGGAGGGTAGAGAAGGACCCCCTCCTTCCAAGTGCTTGGAGAGTAAGGTTGGTGATTTGGAGTGGTGCCCCGCCCCCCCCCCCCCCCCCAAGCATGTTCTTTTGACCCTCAACCCTGTGGTTGCAGTGGCAAGGAAACACCTTGGAGCCCACCAACACCTGCAAGGGAGAGAGGCAGGTCTCTGGTTGGGACTGGGACTGCAGAGTAGAGAGACCCTGCCCCCTTGGTTGGGTGGCTCCCCTGGGGAGAAGGGAGGGAAGTAGGGCATCGTAGGCCACAGCCAGTGCCTCTCCTGGCCTCCTCTTCCTTCTCCTCCTCACCAGTTTCCTCAACAGCTTCCACAAATGGAGTCATTAAAGCTGTGAAGGCAAAATGAAACCAAACAAGTGCCTTCTGGGCTTTTCTGTTTCTTGTCTTTATTTTTTTAAAGGGAAATTTTAAAATAGCATAATTAGAATAATACGAGGAGAAGGTGGAGGGAATCGGTGCACTGCCCCCTTTGATTCGCTTCCCGAGTTGGGGCTGGTGCGGCCCTCCCGCGCCACCACCCCCGTGGGCCCGGCCACCTGGGGCGTCCGGACCCCGACACTCACTTTGATGAGCCGGACGTCCCGCAGCTGGCCTGGGCTCCCGGCTGTTAGCTGGGCGGGCGGGCGGCATTGGCACCCGGCCCGTGCCTTCTTAGCCGCTGTGCCCCCACCGGGCCCGTCTCGCAGAGCCCCTTCCTCTCGGAGCGGTGGCTTTTTTTTCCCTCACAAATCGGCTGCGTCCCCGCTCCCCCACCCCTTTTGTTCCCTGTCCCTTCTCTCCGTAAGCGGCTGGTGCGGGGCACGCCGAACTGACCCTCGCCAGCCGCGAGGCCCCACAGTGATAAGCGCTTATCTGGGGCGGCCCATCTTCGGGCCCTCGATCCTCCTCCCTGTGGCTGCCTGCACCCCTCTCTCCTCCTCACTGCCCTCCTCCCCGCCCGGCTCTTTTCCTCCCTCTCTCCCTGCATCCCCTCCCCTCCCCCCCTCTGCAGAGTTCCCCCTGAGGCCCAGCCTCTGTCCTCACCTCCCAGAACAGGCTGCCGCCCCGCCCGCCTCACAACTTTCCCCCGGAGCCCGGTGGCCGGGTTCTTGGGGAAGGCAGGCTGTGGGTGTGAAAGTGTGTATTAAGGAGTATGCCTGTTGCTGGGCAGGAGGGGTGGGTGGTGAGAATGTGTATTAAGGGGGTGGGCGGTGATGGTAGGTGTGGTGTTGCGCTGGGGTGTTAGGCTACGAGGTGAAGGTGCAGGACAGCAAATAGGTATGTCACAAGGGTTGTGCCTTTTTTATATGGGTATGTGTGAGGTAGGTGGCTACGTGTGTTTGGGTGTGCGGGGGTGTGTGCATGTGCATATGGGCACAGCTGTGGTGTGTTTGTGTATAAATAGGTATGTGTGGCATGGGGACAGTGAGTCACCACCAGGCATGAGACGCTCCATCCATTGTATTCTGTTGGGGCTGTCTCTTCCGGATGGGACCCAGGCCATCTGCCCTTCAGCACTAAGGAGACCTTATTTTGCTCCACACTGGGAATTGTGGGCAAGATTTGGTCCAAGTGCTGGGTTCTGGAGTTGGGAGGGCAGAGGGCAGAGGCCAGGTGTCCTTGTGGTAGTGTCCCCCCCTTCCCTTGAGGGCAGATAGGACAGGTAGGTCCTGCTGCCCCAGAGGGAGGAAGGTCAGCCATAGATAGGTCCTAAAGCCAGTCCAGGAGCTTGATTGATGGCCCCCCAGGACAAGGGTCTGGGTCCTCAGGTCACCTGCAGCTGGCCTCCAGCTTACCAAGGGCAGCGGCGGCACTGAGGGTTTGGAAATCAGCTCTCTGACCTGGGTCAGGCTCATGCTGCAGCCCTCTAGAGGCAATGGGGTCTCCTCTGGAATTTGCTAGAGAAGAGGCAGGCAGAGCTTGAGCGAGTGGCATCTCTCATGGAAAGCAAAGTAAGCAGGCATGGCTGGGGCTGGGACTCTCAGTGGAAGCAATTGAAAGTGGACACGTGTGCACACGGACACACGTGAGAACCGTATTGCACTATCCTTACCACTTCCTTGCTCACCAAGAGTCCCTCTGCTTTCCCACCTCAGCCTACACTGTCTCCCATCCTTAGCACTAGTATAAAAGATGTGCCAGTGTGGACCAGGGAGATATAGGAAAGTGCCAGCCCCACTGCTGGTGCATACTGCCTTGGTTTGTAAAACCTTCTTATGGATGGGACCTCACTTGGTCCTTACAAGAACCCCACCAGGGAAGAGGTTACTCATTTAGGAAGCTGACCTGGGACCCAGTCAGAGCCAGAGCAGCCTTGGCCCCAACCCTCAAGATGGTCACTATGCTGGATGCTGATGTCCACTCCAAAACCAGGATGACCTTCGGAGAGTCTCAGATGCCAAGTGAGGGAAGTATCTGTATATGTGGGGGGAACACAGCCAAGAATGAGCTTTCTTAGCCTTGGGGCTTCCTGGAAGGGGTGATGGGAACCAAACCTTGAATCTCTCCTTTTCAGGTGTTTCTAGGAGCCTGTCCTGAAAAGACAGGGCTGGGTTAGCTAGCTAGGGGTACCTGGGTAGGGATGCCCAGCCCCAGGCCTCTTCTACTCTCAGAAAATGGGCCCTGTTGGCCTCTGCTAAACCACCAACCTGGGCAAGCCCAGTCCTTGGTGAGGCAACCCCTGATAACATTTCCACTCCTGGGGCTCTCAATCTCATCAGAAGGGGTACACCTTGGGGAATTGGCCCTCCACTACCTCTGATTGTAGGCTGGGACCTAGGGTGGAAGCTGGAGAGGAAAAGCTATCTTATTCTCTGATTCTCTCCCTGTGGCTCTTAAAGATGGAGTGAACCCGGAAAATACTTGTCATGCACCAGTAGGCATTACGCTGGGGGCAGGAGCATGGAGTGGTGTCCACCTATGTCTTCTGCCATGCCCCGACCAGAGTGGACATGGAGGGAAGGACAGAACCCTGGGCCCAGCAGCTTCTGCGAGCCAATCCGAGGGGGACAGTTTGTTTGTCATTACCCCTGCAGGAACACGCAGCCCCTCTCCACCACCCCTCCTCATAGAGGCCCCTCTCCAAGGCCTCAGCTGCAGGCATGGAGGGTGTGCGGCAGGGCCAACCGGGATTTCAAGCAGGCTGATATAGCCTTCCAGCATCACCACTTCCTGTGGCTTTGACCGCTCATCTAACTGTGCCATGCCTCACTTGCCTCATCTGTAAAGTGGGGGTAGTAATGCCACCCTCTTGGGGTTGTTTTAAGGAGCACATGACCTGATTATGATAAAGCGCTGGCACAGAGATGGCCCTGTGACGCCAGAGTCGGCTTCCTTGAAGGGCGGGAGGGGAGGACAGAGAAGGGAGGCTTCGGGCCTGGAGGCCCAGCAGCTCCTGGCCCAGGAGTTAGGAGACTCTAGTATTTGCTGACAGCTGCCTTTTCCTCTCTGGGTCCTGGTTGGTCTCCCCTTCTGGAAGTTTGGGGTGGGGAAAGGTGGAAGGACGACCTTTGGGGGCCTCAGGGTTTGTTTCTGGGTGTTTGGGTTATTTTTTGTTTGCTTGTTTGTTTGTATCTAGTTCCCTCTCCAGATGCCCCCGCAGCCAGTGAGAGAGAGGTAGCTGAGGCCCAGAACCACTTGTGTTTACAGATGCCCCTCTAGAAAGTCAATATATCGACTGGAATGCCCTTGTGAACATTATGTGGCCCTGGGTCTCTCTCTCTGAAGCCATAAATCACCCCTTGGGACTTTTATCCCATTTTCCTGCTCTATAAGCATCTTCTGCCTCCGAGGCCAAGAACCCCAGATGCCAAGCAGGGCTCAGGGGCAGAGAAGGACCCCACTGACAGAGGCAGCCTGGTCTTCATGAGACAAGGCATTTACTCCCCTCCCCCCACCAAGGCTTGCAGGGGGGTGCTGTGGAGGGGATGGGGGAAACACACTTTCAGACCTAGCAAGACCTTCACCATTTCATTTTGCAGGGGTGGAGGGTGGCTGATCTCGCAGGTGGGGAAGGAGGGATCCCGTCCCCTCATCCTGGCGGGACACCAGCCCAAGCCCTGGAACTCAGTGTGGATGTGCATGTTCTTTCAATCTGAGCTAGCCTGGGCTCTGTAGTCGAATTGGGGCAGAGCAGGGGCCTAACCCTTGAACTGACTCGGGTCGCTTCTTGGGGCCCTGTGCTTGGTGCATGCTGCTGAGATGCAAGAGTGAGGAAGACTGTGCAGAGGGGAGGCGTTTGCTCCCAGGTGGCCCGGGAGGGACCCAGTGCGGTGCTCGGAGGGCAGGCCGTGCTGTCGGACCACGTGGGCCAAATCCTGGCTGGGGTCCCATCTGGCTACATGTCCTAGAGCCAGTTGCCTACCCTCTCTGAGCTTCTGTTTTCTCATTTGTAACACGAGACTGCTGATAATGCCACTTGCATCCGATTGCTGTAGGGAAGAATGAGGTAATACACACAAGAGTGTGGCATGTCCTCAGGTGCTCGTAGCCTTCACCGTCCTCATCAGCATCATTTCTACTGATGCCACGTGTCACGTGGTATAGCAAGAAGCACGGAGGCTGTTGAGAGAAGCCTCCTGTGGGCCTGCGGGGCTGGTCAGGGAGGGCTTCCTGTAGAAGGCAGCATGTTGCTTGGCCTTCAAAGGATGAGCAGAGTTTGAGGAGGCAGAGAGGGCATCCCTAATGGGGGTTATGTTTGTGAGGGGTTGGGGCTGGGAGCATCTGGCTCATCCACCCAGGAGACAAATTGCTAATTCAGCACTGACTTGTACCTGATCATCCGGTAGAAGAAGAATGCTGGTGCCAGGGGTCCCTTGGTACAGTGGAAAGAGCCATTTGGGATTAAAAGCACTCACTCATTGAGTGCCCTGCACATCCCAACCTGTGAGGTGACCTGACCCCTTCACTGGGCAGTGCTTTGCCGTGAGATGCCATATGTGATCCTGGCACAGGGGAGGTTCTCTTGACTTCTATTGCCTTCCCTCCTTCCTGCCTCTCCCCCACCCTGATCGGGCTGACCCCTGGCTGGGGCTGTGCCTTGCTTTTTCTCTGTGGATATCTCTGGGCAGGAGAACAAGGAGACAAAGAATGGCAGCTTCCGGGTTGACTGGAGAGCCAGGGAGTGGGGCAGGAGGAGGGAGGCTGTCTGCCTTTTCTGGTCCCTGGGGCTCACCTAGGGCTGGTGGGTACCAGGAGGCATCACCAAGGTCTGGGAAGAACAGCTACTGAGATCACCCAGGAGCCTGCACCCCCAGAGGCTTCGAGTGGCGTCTAGAGGCATTACCGGAGTCAGGAGACAGAGCTGAAGGCTAGCAGCTCTGTAATGTGATCAGAGGCGCCCGCCTGCCCAGCCTGGGGCCTGAGCACCCAAGGAGGATGTCGAGCTTACAAGAAATTGAGTCAGAAATTCCAGGAAAGTTGTTCCTGGCTCCTTCCCCCATCTCACCTTCGGGCATTCTGTGACGCAGCAAGGCAGAGCGAGACTCACAGAGTGAGCAGTGGCCCAGGACCAGGTGACAAATACTGCATGGGGTAGCCTCCCAGCCTTCCCTTTCCTTGTCACTGAGCCAGGGCCCTGGGCACCTGGGTGGAGGCAGAATGGGCTTGAACAAGTAGGTCATGAAAGAGCAACTATGGCACCAGGTGGCTAGGGGACTGGGTCTGATTTCGCTCTCTCCCATGTCCCTGGCTCCCAGCACAGTCCCTGGTGCATAGAAGGTGCTCGATAAACACTTGTAGAATGGATGAATGAGAACTCACATCCAGGCTTTATTCACCCACCTCTTGGCTACGATTCAGTCCCTCCTGTGCCTTGGGCTTGTGGCTGTGGATGTGACCAAAGAATCGGGAGATTCTGGTCGCTTTGTTTGCCTTCTCCCCGTCTTCACCTACCTCTCCACATTCTCTTCTACTTATGTCTTTGAGCACTTCCTATGTACCAGACGTGGTGAAAGAGCCCAGTCTTCACTGGTCAGAGCCCCTAGGTGTGAGAGAGTTTATTTGCTAAGTCCAAGGGAGCCACAAAGAATTAACCAAGTATCGTCAGTCTGCCCAGGCCAATGTTTGTTTCCTACTTGCCTTCCCAAGCCCACTGATCATTCCGCTCCAGCCTGGCTTCTCGCGGTGGTTCAAGAGAATGCCTTTTGCATGCACATGGACTCTGGGGCCTGGGACTGCAGGTGGGCTAAGGGGGTATTTCTCGAAGGCCAATGGGCAGGGTCTGACCACAGTCCTCAGCCCTCCAGAGCAAATGCTACCAGCTCCTTTGAAGGAGCCGGGTTTGGTGCAGGGGAGCAGTTTTGGCTGCAGGGTCTGACCAAGCCAGGTTCTCCTTGGCACTGTGTTCGGTGCTAACATTCAGGGAGCCTCTCTGGGAGATTCAACACCTTCGGGCCCTTGGCAGAGGCAGCAGTAGGCCTGGCCAGTACCACCCTCCCAGCTGGGCATCCACTGGTTCTTGCCAGGAGCCCCTGTCACAGGCTGAGCTGGAATTCCTGCCTGGCAGCCAGACAGCCAGGGCCACTGGGCACAGTGACCCCTGCTGCAAATCTGATCTGGCCCCATATTTTCGTGCTGGCACACCCCTTCTGTACACATGCACAGACTCAGAGGAGACAACAGCAGAAAGAACCCTGAGCAAGGATTGGGAAGCCTGGATTCTAATCCTGTTTACACAGCTATTCTGCTGTATGGCCTTGAGGTACTCCCTCTCCCTCTCTGGGCTTTGGTACCCTCATCTGTTCAAATAAAGAGGGTCTGTCCTAGAAATAGCTGGGTTCAAATCCTGTCTCAGTCACTAACTGCACCTCCTCACTGTAAAAAAAAATGAGCCCCAATTGGTTGTCGGGGAGACTGAACGAGATGGGGCATGGTCAGTAAAAGCTGGTTTCCTTTTCTTTCTACCCAGGAGGAAATCCACCTACAAATTGCTGGTTACAGCCCTTGCTTCTTTCTAGTAGTCCCCTTTTGATATGGGGAATATCAGACATAAGGTTCAGGGTGGCCCACTGGGGACTTAGTGACCCACCTGGGGTTATAGCAAGGGGAGGAGCCTGCATGGTCTTACACATTTGGAAAGAGCACTGGACTAGACATCTGGAAGCTTCAGCTCCAAGGCCAACTCTGTATGACTGAGAGCTCACTCACCCTCTTTAAGCCTTTGTTTACCCTTCAGCAAAAGGAATAGAAGAAGCTGCATGGCAGGTAGGACCAAAACAGAGAACACCCAGAGATGCTTTGGAAACTGTTGTCCAAATCTGAGAAGCTGATCTGAGGTGGAAGGAGGTGGGTAGAGCAGGGTCTCTTGTCCTATGGGCCATGTGGTTCATCTGAGAGCTATTTTGGGGGGTGGGGGGGCACAGGAAGGATCCACCATTTGTTTCCCTGGCTGGAACCTCCTGCTGGATGGTGAGCCCTGGCTTCTCCCCTAGCCTGGCTGGCCGTGGCTGTTGAGCTATATGACAGAATCTGGGTCTCTCCCCACCCTTCTCCATGCTGCACACCCCAGAGCAGAGGAGGCTGGGGTGCCACGTCAGGGAAGGTTAGTATCAGTGCTGGCTTTGATGTGTCTCAGCTAGCACACCATCTGCTGTGCCCACCAGAACTTACATAATCCCTCGGCCGGCTGCCCGTTCTTAGAAAACGGGGCAGGCAGGACCAGCAGGGAGTGTGAAGGGGTAGGGTTTCCTTCTCTGCTCTTTCTTCTCTGGCAGCCCACACCTCCCTGGATTAGCGTTCCTTCTCTGAGCTGCTCCTACACCATCCAGAGCCCGAGCCACAAACACGAAGTCAGAGCAAGGCTAAGGTTGGATGGGGACATGGCAGGCCTGGAGGGCTGCTTGCTGCCTGGCCTCACAGACTTCAGGGGCATCCGCAGGCCACTTGCTGACAGCACCTGGCACGCGCATTGTGCCAGCCATCGTGAGCCATTGTGCTCGCCAGCCCCGCCTCGCACCATTCCTCTGCAGGGCTCCGATGGAGTGGGGCAAGGGGGGCAAGCTTCTGGGAAGTAAGGATAGACCTCCCCCCACTTCCTACAGAGATGTGCCCTTTCCCACATTTTATCAGGTTTTGAACATTTTTCTTATATCTAAGTAACAACCAAATAATACTACCCACTTATAGCCAAGACCCAAGATCCAGTCCTGTCTTTATTCTTTGCTAGCTGCGTGGTACAGGCCCGGCCACTTCCACATTGTTGCTCTCTGTTTCCTCATCTGGGAAATGAGAATAATAAAACCTGCTTCCATAGCTTCAATCCTGAGGATTGAATCAGTTAATAATGCATGTAGAGGACAGAGGAAGGGTTCCATAAATGCTGGCTGTCATCCTTGGTACCTAGTACCATTCTCTCTCTCTTTTTTCCCCTAAGAAAATGACATAGAATGACTAATTCTGGGTCATTCTAGGAATGCAAGGTTGGTTCAAATCCATTCACATTAATAACATGCCAAATTAATATCATGCACCAGATTAAAGAATCTAAGGAAACAAAATCATGTGATAATCTCTATAAATGCTGAAAAAGCCTTGGTCAAAATTCAACACCCATTTGTTCTATCAATGCTTAAAAAAAAAGCAAATAGCAATTAAGGGGTTTGTTTTTTTTTAGCCTGATAACATACATACATAGTCTAGTCCTATAGCCAGTATTTTGTCTAATGGGGAAACAAACACTAAAGACCTTTCCATTAAGATCACTAATGAAGCATGGATACCCACCATCCCTTCTCTTCAACACTGTGCTAGAACCATTCGCCAATGTGATTAAACGAGAAATCACTTAGAGGCACAAAAACGGGTAATGATGAGATAAAACTATCCCTACCAGATGTTAAAACATACTGTAGCACTCTAGCACTCCCATAATTAAGACTGCAGCTTGGGTGCGTGAATTGTCGGACAGACCAGTCAAACCTAATAGAAATTCCAGAATGAGACCCAAGTGCGTAAGGAAATGTAATATATGACAAAGATGCTATCTTGGCCCATGGGGACAAAGACAGACTTTGAAATGAATAGTGCTGGGACACCTGGGTAGCCATTTGGAAAAAAGTAATCTTTGATACACATTTCAAACCATAGAGAGAGAGAGAGAGAAACTCCAAATGGATTAGAGATCCAGATGTAAGTAGTAGATGAAACTGTGGGTGAATTCCTCCTTAACATTGGGGTGGGAAAGGCTTTCCAACTATGATTCAGAATCCAGAGGCAATAAAATAAAAAAATTAATGTTCATTACATAAATATTTAAAAAATTTTGAACAACAAAGCACCCCAGACTAGTCAAAAGACAAAATATTTGACAAGCCAGGAGGAGATATTTGTCACACAGGCCCCAGACAAAGAACTGATATCCCAATACAGAAAGCACTCTAAAATACTGGGGAACAAAGGCCCAAAAACCTGGTAAGAGAAAGAAAAGAGACATGGACAGACAATTCACAAAACAAGATGTAGGTCACCCTCAAACACCTGAAAAAATACTACAACTCAGAAAAATGAAAACAAAAACAAACCCTGAGATACCACTTCTCACTTTAGGAGACTGGACAAAATGAAAAGTTAGGACCACACCTTCAGCTGGGAAGCCTTGCAAAGCACACTTAGAGATGTTGCTGGTGGAACCGCTCCTTGGTGCAATCCTTCAGATAGATGGTTGGCCAGTATTTCATAGCAGCACGTCACGTACTCTATTTTTTGGTCCAAAACCAGTACTTCTAGAACTCTTCCCTTCGGGTACAGCTTTATCAATACAAAAATGCATATGCACATTGCTTGTAGTTGCAAAAATATTGGAAATCACCCCTGTGCCTTGCAGGAGGAGTTTAATCAGCTACAAGCACACATCAGAAATGATGACATTGCTGGGGACCTGAGGGCTGAGACTCCCAGAATGTTCCAGCCCACAAAGGAAGCATAACATAGTATCTAGAGGACACTACCTCTCACGTAAGAGAGGAGTGGGTGCGAGACCAGGCTAGATCCAGACCTCTCTTTCTGTTTCCATGGCTGCTGGAATGTTCTCTGCTTCCTCATGCGTGCGCCTCCTACTCTGCTCACCCGTCCAAGCAGTGGGCTGTTCATGGGGCGACGGGTTCCCCATGCTGCCCCCAGGGAGGATGGAGAGGGCAGGACACACAAGTGCTGGCCATGCCCGGGCTTCAGTGGTGACTCCTGGCTCTCTATGGTCCTGAGCACATGCCTTCAGCGCCCTGGGACTCGATTTCTTCTTCTGTAAGATGGGGAGTAATGAATTCCATACCCCTTGCCTCACAGAGAGGAGGTGGGATCTCGTCACAGTTCATGTGTGTGCAAAGGGCTTTGTTTATTATTTACCTGCAGAGTCTGCTGGTTGCTCTTTGGGTCTCCATAAACCTTGGATTCTCCTTTTCCGGTCCCTTGCCACATAGACGCACGCGCGCGTGTGCATACACACACACCTCTCCATTCTTTCTAGAGCTTTCGAACACCCTGAGGTGGCTGCTCCATTTGCTTTCTCCTTGATTAGCGAGGGTCCCATCCATGTACACTCCATCTGTGTGCCAAGTGTGTTGTAGGCCCTCCGAGGCCCTGGCCGCCCTTCTACTCTGGGCCTGTTCTCTTGCCCGCATTGAGTCTCATGGAGCCCTTGTAATGACTCTGGTAAGAAGGTCTTATGGGGCTTAGGGAAGTGAAGTGATTCAGCCCTCTGTCAGAGCCTGGTCAGGGTGTTACCTAGTCTCTGGACTCCAAATTCAGTGTTCCTTCCAGGAACCCATTCTGCATCCGCACCCTAGGCTGGGATCAGGTCTCCCCCCCCCGCCCCCATAAACCTCCCCGGACATCCCCATGAGAGCCAGCCGTGCAGCAGTGACTTCTGGAATGATTGTGTGGTGAGCACACGTGAGCCCTGGACCACCCTTGTCAAATGCAGCCACCTCAGCCTGGTCTCAGTAAAGAGCCGAGGGGCAGAACTGGGCTTTCCCCCCCATAGACCAGTCCCAGCCAGCACGTCAGTCTTCTCCAGCCTGTGCCATTTTAAGGGTCCGTCCGAGAGGGTGCACGTTCACGTGGGCGCATGGGGAGGACCATTGGCAGCCCTGGGGGCACCTTGTCTACAGGCCTCAGGCCCCTACAGGTCAGGGTGGGGTCCGGGGGGGAAGGGGCTCAGCCAAACCTGAGCCTCCACAGAAAGGGAGGTGTCCTTGGGCGGGCGGTGGAGGGCATAATTGCCGGAAGGTCGTGCTCCCAGCCCTGAGAACTCTGCTTACGAGTCAATAAGTCATTTATTACACCCTTGACAGCATCCTTTTTTGCCTCTGCTCTGGGTCTTGTGCAGTTTGCAGAGGGAAGGGCTAGGCCAGCTGAGGGTCTGGCCTCTCCAGGGAGAGGAGCTGCTGGAAGCCTGAAGTCAGTTGTCTTCCCACTAGAGGCCACTGGACCAGAGTGCTCCCAGAAGCCCCCGGGGGGCCTGATCACTGCTACAAAGAGCTGAACAAGTTCCCAGGTGCTTGAGCATCTCCACCTCACTGCCTGGAGTTCCTTTCCAAGGCTCCTGGTAGGGAATCCCAGTGCTTATGGGGGAGGGTCGGTCTTCAGAGCCTCTCAGAAACCACGGCCTGGCAGAGCTGTGACAGGGCACACGAGGGCCCGTTTTTGCCTTGCCCGTCCAGCACATGTCAAGGTGGTGCCCACTGCTCATAGGCATGGAGCCCTTGGAGCAAAGAGAGAACGCTTACACATGAATCTCAGCTTCAGAACAGCCCTGGAGGTCGTCAGGTCTAGTATCTGGACTTCCCTCTTACAGGTGGGGGAACTGAGGCAGAGAGAGAGAGGGATGACTTACTTATCCAAGTTATCTCGGGGCTTGCTTTGTGGCCAGCTGGGTTTTCACCCTTGCCGGGCCCTCTCTACCCTTGCACGGTTGAGAAGGTTAAGAAAAGCATTTTAGACTGTTCTAGATTCTTTCCAGGGCACCCAGTCTTCCCTCCAGGATCTACCTCTAGGAAACTCCGCTGGAGATGGAGAGGAGCTCTCCGGCCTTTAGGTCTGAGTGCTCTCAATGGTAGGGGTGTGCGCCTGTTCTGGGGCTGGGGATGCTGGTGGCCCCACAGCCTGGCCTCTAGCCCTCCTGGTGACACCACATTCAAAGGCAGAAATCAGTCTTAAATAAGAGCAAGCCAGCAGCCACTTTCAGTGGTCTGTTCACACGTGGAATGACCTGGTCGACCCAGCTTGCTTCTGGGCAGGAATGCTCCAGAGAGACCCAGCTGCTTTCCCTCTGCCCCCTCTGCTCTCCCTTTCACATCAGGCCTCTGACTCTGGGTACCTGGGCCACCCGTCCCCTCCCTGGAATATGTCATGCCCTTCCCTTAGATGCTCACCATGGGTGGACAGCGGGGACCAGCTTTCCTATAAGGGAAATTCCAGATCCCACTAAATTCCAAATTCCACAGCCTTATCTGGCACCATTCTTTCTGGCCTTCGATGGGCTTCCTGGTGTGGTTGGAAGGACCTCCCTAACCTCAGAGCAATTACTGGGGGGCGCCCACACTTTCCCACCACCCAAGCTCCCTGGGTATGTCACAGGTTTAGAACGTGACTGGAACACACAGATCACTTATACGGGGAGCAACAAATAGCATTTGGGGAGGAAGGAAGAGGGGAGGGGCGGACAGTGGGTTTGTCAGCAGCAGACAAGCTCCATAGTGGGGTCCTTGTCTCATGTCACCCTTTCAGAGTGGAGATGCCACCCCCAAGCAAATCACAGCCTCTTGCTAAGCCTCAGTTTCCCCATCTGTTAACTGATGGGGGTTGAACCAGTGAACTCTGAGCCCCCTTACAGCTTTCAGCTGCACGTTTTCCAAAATCCCCCTTAGCCCATCAGCCTGTAGAATTTCCTGGTGTCCCAAGAGGGCCGTTGCAACACTGACTCTTTCCCAGCACTTCCTGTTTAGCCAGGACCCTGTCAACAGAGAGGCTGACGAGAGTGGGCCCTGTAGCAGCAGGAACACGCCATCCCCGTGTCAGTAAATGATGCCTCCATGCCGAGTCCCCCACCTCCACCCCCCACCCCATGCTCCTTCCTGCCATCCAGGTGTTGGCACAGATGTCCCTTCCTCAGAGAGCCCTTCCCTGATCCCCTGCCCCTTTATTTCTCTTCTAGCACCTTCTATGAGCTGGGATGATTATTTGTGCAACCACTTCCTTGCTGGCTGGTTTCTTATCTGTTACACTCTAGCCTATAAACTCCACGCAGGCAGGCCGTGTCACTCACCCAGTAACCCTAACCCACAAGGCCTGGAACAGTGCCTGGCACAGAGAGGGCCCTCGATGAATAGGTGCTTCTCGAGTGAAGAATCAGGGCTGTACATGTGGCTCTCCTAGAGTTTTTCCAAGACTCACATGCCTGGCCTTCATCCCTAGCAGTTCCAGCTTAGGAAGTCTGTGTGTGTGAATTTCGACCTCTCAGATACATAGCGCTTGTTAAAAAGAGATCTGCTCAGTGTTGTCAGCCTTGGCTGAATGATGGGATCACCTCTGCCTGGGTTCCCCCCGAGATTTAACTTGGTCTTAGGGTCTGACCTGGGCATTGGGAGCCTTAAAAGCACACCAGGTCATCTGCTGTGCCGCTAAAGTAGAGAGCCCCAGGATCCAACCCTCTCCAAGGCTTTTCTGATCCCAAGTTCTGCGATTCTTGGAAAACCCTGTGTTCCACATGGCAACCCCAAGGCTCCAGCAGGGGGAACCTCCTTGCCCTCCCTTCCTGTGTAGATAAAGGAAGAGTATCTCTGTTTGACCCTCGTGGGCAATCCGTCAGGGGTGTGCCTGGGACCCTGTGGCCCTTCTCCAAGCGACTTCCCAGGAGTACTGGTGGCTCTGTGCACAGCCCAGTGCCTCCCTTTCCTGGCAAGAGAGCTGAGCTGTGTTGGAACCTGTCTCTTCCCCTCCCTTGATAGCACACAGTTTTAAATAAGATCTTCATTTACCAGAATTTCACACCACAGCTTATGTGTTATATGAGAAGCAGCAATCTTGTGCTCACGGGAAAGAAAGTGCATGGAGATGCAGTCAGGGGGGCTGGAGGCGAAGCGGCCACAGTGGGCAGGGGGGTGGGAGGAAGGAGGAACCTGGGGAATCCGAGCTGGCACCCAGCCCCGGCCCTGGCAGTGCCATGCTCCTCTTGGCTCAGCGTGTGGCGGGTGGGGGAGGTGTCCCGCTCTGCCATCTGACCTCAAGGCTGCTGGAAGGCTTGGAACTGGGAGCGAGTGTGATGTCACTACCGCCTCTGCCAACTGCCCTCCCCTGTCCTCATCCCCACTGTGCAGCTCTCTTCATCATTTACATGTCCTCAGTGGCTGGAGCCCAGGCTCTTGCTGTTGGCCTGCTAGGTGTTTCCGGCCTTGCCTTGGAGGCTGGGATAAGGAAGGGATTCGGTGGCCGTGGACAAATGCCCCTCCTCCCCGACAGTGTCCTGCCTCACTTCTTCCCCCACCCTCGCCCCGGCCTATGCAGCATCAAGATCAGTAAACAAATTACAGTTGTACAGGACTTGACAATTTCCAAGGTGTCGTCACATGCCCCTCCCGACCGCTCCTGACATGGGTATGATCACCTTGTACAGAGGGAGGAACTGAGGCTCGAGGGGTAAAGACTCTAGTGGCAGAGCTGCGGGCTCGTGCCAAGATCTCTGTGGGTACTGCCTGGGCCCAGTGGGGGACAGGAGGGCAGGTCGCCATCACATCTCAGTGTGGTCTGCAGTGTTTTTACTCCGGTGCTGTTTGTCTCTTCTGGGGCCTGAAAGCTAAGAGATCAAGGCTCAGGTATCAGAGTGACCTTCAGTCAGGCTGCTGCTTTCTCTGGGCCTCAGTTACCCTGAAGGTAAATCAAAAGGGTTGGATTAGGTGGTTTTTCGGGAAGATACTACCCTTCAGCTTCTCCTTGCAGGTCATCAAGTGTGCTCTCGAGCTGAGGACATGGGGGAAGAGGGTCTCGCGGTGGCCCTGTCCCAGGATCTGTGGTGCAAGGCCAATGTGCATGTAATAAATATTGAGCCGACAGATGCTAAGCCGCATCCCCAGCCTCTGAATAAATAAAAGGTGCCCAAAATAACAGCCCGGAAAATGCTCTGGCTCCAGCCAGCACTCACCTTCACCCCTCCTGCTGGCCAGGCTTTCTTGCTGCCTCCTCCCACTGCATCCCATCCCCCTCCTGTCCATCACTTACACTGGCCCCAAAGGCAGGCGCTGTCCCAGACTGGCCTTAGTTCAGGGCTCTGCAGATGACAGCTGGAGGACAGGCCAGCCAGACCCTCATGGGGGGCGGCGGGGGCAGGGGACTGTACTTTTAATCCCTACTGTCAACCAGAAGTCTTTCCTTCTTTGTGGGACCCTCACTAACATTTCCGGCCCCTTCCCTGAGAGGTCAGCTCGCCAACTCCAGCAGAGGGCTTCTACTCTGACTGCCCCTGGCTGAAGCCAGCAGGAAATGAGGACCAGGGGACGCATAGGTCAGGATGCTCTAGGATATCCAGTCACACTTAGTCTGATATTGGTTTGATGTGTATAGGGGTGTGTGTTTCCTTGGTGTTCCAGTTCAAGGTTTATAGTGCAGAGACCCAAGTGTCAGATCAAGCATAAAGTCACAGCATGTTAGAGCTGAAAAGCATCTCTCTTTTCACAGACAAGGAAATTGAGGCCCCAGGTGGTCATGTGAAGGGGGGGG
>ML102167.1:0-16314 GCA_003697995.1 Taxidea taxus jeffersonii
GCTTTGAGAAAGCCAGAAATTATTCTATTCCAAGAAGAAGCAATAATAATAAAAGACGCAAATAATATACTATATGCCTTTTTAAGCCAAAGCACATTTTCACCTCAGAAGACTTTTGATTTTTACATTCTCAATTCCCTTTGTCCAGAACAGGACCCCATTCTAAGCCATTATTTGAACAGAGTTCATAATGTATAGCTATTTTTCTCCACAGGCTGTTTTCATTTCAGAATATAAGCTGCAAAGTGGCAAATGACGAAGTCAATTATAAAGAATTTATAGCATAATAAATGCCAGTTTACAGTAACTGTCAACAGACTTCTACACCAAAATCTAAAAGTTGCTGCAGTAGAGGTCACAACTAACATGATTCTTAACAGATGCTCCAACTTTGTTTACTATTACTGCCGTAAAAACCAGAAAAGAAACCTTAGTGGGTCCTTTCAACACTTCATTAATTTTCCAAATTATGTTCCTCTGGCTCTATAGCCTGTTTGTTCATTCCTTCAGTCCTTTTTTAGTCGTTTAGCTTTTGCAATATTTTCTTGACGTTTTTGTTTCTTCTTTTGCTCCTTTTCCCTGGCCTCAATCATCTTGGCCAATTTCCAGGACAGTACTGCACTTGCTAGAAACAATGGAGTAAGGGCCAGGATAACTGTTGTAAGGAAGCCATATGGGTCCTTTGCAGCCCATTCCACAACATACTCAGCCCAAGCCTTTATATCAAACATCTTTGTAGCTGTCTTTGGAAAAGAGAAGAGAGGGGCAACAAGAGAAAAGACTTCATGATTAATCAAATTTTGAAAGAGTTACATCATACAATTAGTTAACTCAGAATTCTATTATCACTGATTAGCTTTTTGTTTTTAAAAACCATCAATTAATACTATTTTAATATGGACTGTTACCTCCAGTTAAGAAGAAATAAACTAGGGTAACACTTAAAAGATTTAAGGTATAGAAGATAAAAGTAAAAACCATCTAGAATCTGTCATAGGGACTATACATTCTTTGTAGTCAAGACAAATTTTATTTAGCACAGACTTTTGAAAGAATCTTGTCTTAAGCACTCATTCCAGGAAACAGCAGAATCCTGTTATTTTTTTAACACAGCCTTAGTATTAATTAACAAAAGTATGATTCATCAAATTTGGTGTTTGAAAGGACAAGCCACAGAGTACATGAAATGCTTGGGGAAAGGAAGGTAATGGAAGGCTGTTTCCAGGAATGAAAAGGACAGTGAATGGGAAGCGTGGAAATATCCACTCATATGCAAAGAGATACAAGCAAAAAATGACATGCTATTTTATGCCTTCTTTCAGCTCTGGCGACTCCTCTTTGAGGACATAATTTAATAAATGATAAAATTACCCATAACAGGTGTCATGCATTTTGTTGCACTGAGTTGGTATGGGAGGGCAATCTGGTAAATAAGGACGGTATGATCTGAGTGACATTTTCTATTTTGCCTCAGAGGCTTTTCAACCTTTCGTTTTGTGTCCACCTCTACTCAAAGGTGAAAATTAAGAATACTTGGGTAGGAATGGGTGTACATACAACCACAATTTCAGATGGGATTTAAAGTCATCTACCTTATGTTGAGTCCTTCTTTCCAACTTTGTCCTGGGATTATTAATGGGCCAATTATAATTTCAGATGACCCTTGCTTGTTTGTCTTCTTCTTTATTAGCTCTACCATACACTCCTGAGAGAAAGTTTAAATTTTATATACTGGGTGGGTTGAAAAGAACAGATAAAAGAAAAAAAGTTTAAGTCACAACTCTGAGGATAACTTTAAAACACTTTCAAATGGACAATTTCAAAATTGTCTATTTGCAACCTATAAGTGACGTGTAAAACTGCCTGGCACATTATGGACATTTAATACCTATTTCTTACTAATTTGAAGAAAATCATTACTACAATTGCAAAGGCCCTCTAAGAAAATCCTATTGAAGTAATTACAAATATTTTACTAAAGTTACTTCAAAAATAAAATTATGAAGCTCACGGACATATAAAAAGACAAATTAACTCACTGATAAGTTACAGCACATCCATTCCTAGGTTTTGAACTTTTTATACTAAAAAAGCCGTTAACTTGTAAGGTTAGGTACATAATTAAAAATTCTACATCTCACTTTATTCTTTAAGGTTTTTTAGTCTCCCTATTATACAATTTGTGTTCTTTACAGAAAACCAAAACAAAATATAGATCAGCCACAATCCCATTACCTCAAGGAAACTACCACTGGCTTTAATATCCTTCCATCGGTCTCTTCCTATTTTCAACAGAAAACACTGAAGTGCCGCTAGTATATTGTTAAATAGCCTAGCCTCCGCCCCCTGCCCTTGAATTCTTAGACCCACACGGAGATCCCATCTGTTCCTTAAAGCTTCCCCAGCACGGTAATGAATTAACTAAGGCAAAATGCAAAAAAGAGTAACGCGGAAGTGAAGGACCTGGTTTGTGGGTAAGTTTTAGCCGTTAACACAAGAAAGTTATCGTCCACATGCCACAAAGCTCCCGCGCACTTCAATTTCGGACCCAAACGCACGTGTCTCCACACTTGGAGGAATCAGTATCACTCTTCTTTCCGTAAAGGGTGGACCGGGCTTAAGCTCCAAACCACACCTGCCCGGCTCCTGAAGCTGCAGCGGATGGTACTTCACCGCGATCCGCACGTCCCGGCCATCCCTGCTTTCCTATCCCGTCCGGCCGCCCGCCCAGGGGGCCACGTTGAGGCACCCCTCGGCCTCAGCGGGCAATAGCCCGAGGTGGGGGGCTCGGAAAGCGGGTGGTTTCCGGGAATCCGGACTTGGTCCCGCCACAGCCCAGTCCGCCGGTGCCGTGGCCACCTCCTCTGGGAACGCGGGCAAAAAGGTCGCCAACAGCCCACCCTACACCACGGCCGGGACCCTGGGTTCAGACCCCTACTCCCAACTCACCTCCAGGCCGGAAGCAGGAAGGCGGAAGCCGCGGCTTTCCCGTCCCGCCCACAGGCCGGCCTCAGCCCCCAGTGGGCCTGAGGAAGTCTAGGGGCCAGTTTCCGGCTGCGCCATTGCTTTGTGGGTCCCGGGACCTGGCCTTCGAGGACTCGCGGGGGTGGGGAGGACGGGGGAGAACGGGGGAGGGCGGCGCCCGGCTTCCCGGGGAACGGCAGGTGAGGCAGCGCCAGGCGTGCGGCGGCGCCCCGGCTGGCCTCTGGCGGGGAGCCCGAGACCTGCGCCTGCTGCCGGAACGAAGGGGCCAGCGGAGGAGGGTGGGTGGACTCAGTCTCCAGGAGGCGGTCCGGAACCCTGCCAGCCCTCTGCTCCAGATGTCAGCCAGGAGACAGCTCCCTTCCTTGCTGGAACCAGACCATTGATGGCGGGCCCCGGTGGGTGATGTATGTAGCTTCTGGAAACAGACTAAAGAGCGGCGGCAAGAAAGGAGTTGGTCTCGCAAACCGCCCGAAGTCAAGGTGAGGGTCACAGAGACTGTTGAAGGATTCTGGTTCACACTCCACCCCTTGCCCCTCTCATCTTCTGGTTGGACAATAGTTAAAGCCTCACGTACTGCAGACAATGAAGCAGCTGGACCATGGTGGCTCCACCGAACCTTATTACTAAGGAAAAATGCAACCGTCAGTGTGAAGAGGGGATTTTTGCTGTTTGTTTTTAGTTTGAGAACCTAACTTATTACACACACACACGAAATGAACCGTACTTTCCCAAAGTAAACTCGGTGAATAAACTGGGCATAGAATTCCCACAGAGATACTTGTTCTTTCAATACACAAAGGGATGCAAAGCCAACAAGCAGAAAGAGTGAGCTTAATATTGCCTTCTAATCTACAGGAACTGAGAGATTAAACTCTGGTTTGGTTGGTGACCAAATTTTATGATTGTTTGCACCGAACTGTTCTGTTTGCTACCGCTGAGAATGTTGCAAGACCTCTTCACTTTTGTGTGCCAAAGACAGCAGGTTTTTATTCTTGAGAGACTATAGAATGTTCTCTTTGAGGAGCAAGCTGTGACATGCATAACTAGTTCAGATATAACAACAGTAACTATTATTTACCAGGGAACAGGCTTTTGGCATATAATCTAGTGATCTAAAATACTGTTCGTTGGGCATATGTTAATGTTTGCATGTTGTATTAGCAGCAGTTGTTTTCTTACTCATTCTTGTTTGAAAACTTGGATGATGGTTTCAAAGCTTATGCTGCTTGGTCCTAACCTGTACCTGTAGTAGCCAGAAAAAGCAGACTGGGTTACTGGATTGTGTATACTGAAAACTTCACTTGCTAGAGGGAACTATGTGAGCTCTAAGAAACTAGTTCAAATAGTAACTGCAGGAGGGGTGTCAGGATGTAGTTTAACATCCTTCACTCCAGAGGCCAAGGTGTGTGTGTGTTTTGATTTAATTATGGATGCACAGTATACCCAATTACTGCCTTCCCAGTAGTTCGATCTGCTGCTTCCCTTGTTAAATGCACTGGAGACTTGAGCTGCAAGAAAGGGTGCATAAGAAAGAAGCCTCTGTAGCTCTTTGGCTGTAGTCTAGACCCTGTCTTCACAGCCTAGTACTACTGACCTAGTTTCCAGTTCCAGGATAGGATGCAAGCCCAGGAATAATAGGGGTTGCCACAGCTGAACCCCTTAATGCAACCTGCATTGCCATCATGAAAGATGGTATCAAGATTGGTTCAGATACTGTGCACTATTTTCTGTAGTGAGGAGTCTTAGCTTGTGAGTTGTGAAACTGCTGATCTGTATACACTGTAAGTCAGTCTGAGCCTGTTTCCTCTTTATGTGTAACGTATACTACATCATCTCTGGTGTTCTTTCAGCTTTAAAGTTATGTCAGTTAGACTGGGCTTGGCCATTTTTCTAACTTACGCTTCATAAGTAGCAGCAGAACAAGGAATTTAGTGGAAATATAGCCAATTTTCTTAAGGTCTTATTCTTTATTTGAAAAGATCCTCAACTGGATTTTATTCTTTCACAAATGTCTTTAAGAATGCCAACTTAGAATAACAAGAAAATAAGCTCTGCTTGTATCTATTTTTAAGAAATCTTACTCATGTAACTTTAGCCAAATTAACAAAGCTTTACACTATTAAGGATTTGTCTTTGCATAATTCCTGTGTAGTATCATACCTCCCACCCCATTCACACTAGTTATCTTGAAAAAAAGAACATTACAAAATTTTAACCGTTTTTTTTTTCCTCTTGAAAAGATAAGCCCTACTCTGTCATTTGTTTAAAAAGTCTTTTTTTTTTCTTTTTTGGTGGCGATGCTGGGACCGAATAAAAAGTCTTTTTCTGTTGGTGGTACGAAGTTGCATTTCCCCTTGACTTAAGTCAAAATTGTGAGTGAAAAAAAAAAATCATGAATGAGTAAAACCTGAATAAGATTCTATTATAAAAACCTAAACTTGACTAAAGATCTTGAGAACTTTCCTACCTGCTCAACATTTCGTGCTTATTTCTCTGCAGGAACAGTTCACATATTTGACTTAATTTGATGAAATTGGTTTCTTCCTTAAATTTTATTGTTAGTTTCTCCCTTTCATTGAAACATAATGAAAATACATTTCTTTTTTTTAAGAGTTTATTTATTTGAAAGAGTGTGCACGCTGACCCAGGCCAAGTTGGGGGGAGGGGCAGGAGGAGAGAGAGAAGCATCCTCCCCGCTGAGCAAGGAGCCAGATGTGAGGCTCTATCCCAGGACCCCAAGATCACAGTCTGAGCCAAAATCAGACAGTTAACTGAATGAGCCACCCAAGTGCCCTGAAAATACATTTCTTAAAGGGCACAATTATTGATTTAAAAAGTAATAATCAAGTCTTAGTGATATTTGCAAGACCATATTGAAGAATAATAAGTTCTTAAAAGCTCTTTACTGAGTATTTACTATATACCAGGTACTGGGCTAGATGCTTCAGATCTATTATTATTAATCCTGTGACTAAACAACCCCAAATGATAGTGTTCTCATACCCATTTTACATATAAGGAATCAGAGGCTTGAAAAGGAGTAGAGCAGGACTTTAAACCCATCTGGCCAAAATCCCTGCTCTTCCTTAATATCCAAAGACTTGTCAAAAAATACTGATTTCATAAAATGAGGTATATTTTTAAATTTTATTTTGTTAATTAACTGATTATCACAATCAAAAATTTTCCATACTTTAGAATTTCTTATTGCCCAGGTGGTGGCAGCATGTCTCAAAGAGCTAGTGTGGTGCAAAAGGTTCTCTCCAACTTTGCCAGTTGATTTGCTTCTTCATCTCACATACATGATCTCTGTCAACTAACTCCTCTGTTGGGCTTTCATTACTGTTAGACCAAGCCATCATTAACTGTGTTTCCCATCCTCCCATCCGCCTCAGCTTCTGAATGGGTCCTACTCTACCAGTTTGCTTTCAGTCTGTTTTACTTAGAAAAGAACCACAAAACTGCTGTTTTTTAGAATATTCATGTAGACCTATCCAGTAACACAAAGATTTTTTTCCAAATATTGTTATTTTTCACAGATTATTAAATGTAATTTGGAAGAAACATATACTAAAACAATGATCTAATGTTATAGAATACTTATTTAAATTAGAAGGCATGCTTCTTAAACTTATGGAATATACCAATTAAGGAGGTAATGAAAAGCTTTTAAAAGAATTAGTGTTCAAATTAAGAACAAGAATATTCAGGAGGAAGCAGTGCAAGGTTAAACAATTCAGAGGGAATGCATATATAGCAGAATAACTAGTTAAACCTACTTCAGCCAAAAATTGCTTGGAACATTATTCTCATCTTTACAGGGCAGATGTTACCTCCTCACAAAAACCCCTCTCTACCCCTTGTCACTTAAATTTTTTTTCATAGCACTCCAATCTCACAACTTGTTTACCAGTTTGTCTGTTTTTCCTGCTAGAAGGTAAGCAGTATATGATCACTTACCTCAGTATCGAAGAATATTGTTTTGAATAATTGATTCTAAGATACAGCATTGCTCCCACAAATAAAACTATTAGTTTTACTTTAATTTGTAGTTTGAACAAATCATGAAATAACCGAAATCCTGGGAAGTTGTGAAGTTTGTATTAAAGTACTAAACAGTTGTAGTATATTTTCAGGTTAATAATGGGTGCCCCAGTCTAAAAATGAGCAGGTAAGGTGTTTGGAGAAAGGTGAAGTAATTGTGATTATCTTGTTAATGAAAGAATACTAGTTACTTAATAATTTCCAAGTATGTAACAAGGAAAATAGACTATTAGTGCTAAGATTTACGATAACAAACTCGAGTAGGTATCTATATATAGGGATCTTTGAAAATAGGGCAAAAGTGTATATGCAGACTAGATGCTCTCTCTAGATATTTTCCAGCTTCATTATTCCCAAGGCAGATTGCAGGAGAAATACTTAGATTGAACAGCAGATATGGCTCTTGTTGATTTTTCCTTGCTGCCCAGGGCTTCTTGCATACATTTAGAAACATTCAGTGTGTATGGTTACATATTGCTGCTTTGGGTAATTTACAGAATTTTTTTACAAAGTGCTGAAAATTAGGTATTTCTGTTTTTGTAACACTGAAAGACTGCATTTCTTTATCTTCAGAATGTACTGTACATGAACATGCAGCTAACTAATTCCCTGTGAATAGAGGACATCATTTTGGAAGGGTAGAATTTCTAGTAAATCGTGTGAAGGCTTGGGTTGCAGTCAGTGCAGTTGAAGTTGTGAGATACTAAATTTCCCTGCTGAATCTGGAAATTCAAATTTTAGGCCTGTCCCTAAATGATGAAATTGTATTAATCATGTCAAGTTACTTTTGCTGTCTGTCCTGGAGTCTCCTAGCCATTAAATAAGAATTGTTATTCCAACTGGGAAAACTAATCCATGTCTAAGAATCCTTCAGTGTGAAAATCTTGTGTATTACAAAAGCACCCCCTAGCAATATCACTTTCACTGGGTAGAATTTGAATTTGATACCTTCACCTAAACAAGGTGAGTTACTTTGAGTAGTTACTGTGAGTAGGTGAGTTACTTATAGTAGTAACCATATAAAATATTTTAACCATATTTGTTAAATGATATTGTCAGGGACATTGTTCTCCATGTCATAGAGTACTCTTTATTTAAAGTCCCATATAAGATACATTAGAATGTGATTAAAAAAAACTTTTGGAGACCTTTTTGATAGTGAGAGTTTTGCCTCTTTGATTCGACTGTCAGGATGCTCAAGAACCAAATTTGAAGTTCGTATTTAACATCTATCCTGACCTGCGTACTTGCATTTCTTTTTAACACATTTCTTTTAACACATTTTTCCTAGGACAAGTATTGTCTATCTGTAATTATTATATATGTTAATTTAGTAAGGTAAGTCTTTGGTGAAATAAGGGACAGTTTGGTTGCCTGTTTATCAAGTGTTTGAAACTCAGACTTAACAGAAACTTTTGATATGTAACAAGTAGTTATTTGCTAGTAAAATTCTTTCACTGATTATAATTTTTATGTCTACTTTAAAATCTTGTATTATAACTGTATCATTTAAAACTAGGGAACATAGGAAATCATTGTATGGAATTGCATCCCAAAGTCTAATGCTAAAAGCTACTTTGTGCCTTTAATAGCCCATGGAGTATAATGTGTATACTTGGAACCTAGTTTGAAAAATAAACAAAATTTACTTGTGCCAGACTATAAATATATATGGTTTATGTTCCCTAAACCATCACTTAGAGACAGATCCTACTCCCAAATTCATAAATTGCTCTTGCTGAGCTTACAGTTTATGTTTTTAGGCTTTAAGTCAGGAAGTAAAACAGTCTGAAATCTAAAAACTCCATTCAGATTCACATATGTAGTCTGGAAGTAATAAATAGTAGTGATGTGTATGTTGAGTTTCTAGAGGCTTTGAATTTGGAATTTTACTTAATTTTTAGATTTGACCTTGATCAACTAATTTTTCATTCTTTATAATAAGCAGATAATAGTAATACCTGCCATTACACAGAAAGTTGAGCCAATGTTCTCTTGAGATTCTTTTCATCTCTAGGTTTTAATATTCTATTGCAGGGCTATACTGTATACTTGTATTAGTAGTGAATATAGGTGTGTAAGAATCTGATTTCGTCTCTAGTTGTAGGTTCATACTTGATTTTGTGATGTGGAGTAAGAAAATCATCTACTATTTCTTTGCTGGGTTCCCATGTCCATAAAATAGAATTAAGACTACCTGTTTTTTTGCAATACTAACTAGTTAATAATTATGTGGTCTCCTTTTTATAAAAGGTTATATTGTATAGAATTCATCTGTAAATTGATTTTTGGGAGCTTTCACAGATTCCCAGGGAATTATGTTACAAATAGTGGTTATGTTCTTCATTTAGCCTGTAAATGCCTATTTGATACACAGTGTAAGTGGAAAGAGTGCCTTTGCATAAAAAATGGTAGAGTATAATTTTTAAGACTCTTAATAAAGTAGTAAAAATCAGGTGAATTTTTGATAGCTTTGTGCCACAGTAAGATCTTATACCAAGTGATGGAAAATGAATTTATCTGAGTCCATTTCCCCCCAGATCTTTACATCTAGATGGCATGAGTGATTTGTCAACGCTTTCTGACTATCTTACTATATATGCAGGATAATATATCTTACCGCATATTGCAGTGCAGAAATCAGTGTCTGTTGCAACTGTTTTCAAATCTGCTGTTTTACATCATAGGAAACTAAAGCTACATATGGGTCTGTAAATTATTCATATGTGTATGCAGTGCATATGGAATATATTCATGTTCATTAATCTGTAATATGCCCCCTCTCCCCACTTTATTGTCCATAGAATGAAGTACAAACTCTTCAGAAGAGCCTAATGATTCTTACCAATCTAGTCTAGCCTGCCATATAAATCTTCCAACATGATAGAGAACCATTTATTTCAGTCCTCTGCAGCTCTAAGAGATGCCATCTTAGTGTAGTGGTTGCAGTATAGACCCCTGGAACTAAACTACCTAATTTGAATTCCAGCTCTCCCTCTTGCTAGGATGATGAGACTACTGTGAGAATGTGCCTCACAGACCCCCACTACAAGAAGCTTAATTAATTGACCAAGGACCCCAGCTGCTGTGCTCTGAAATCCGTCACTATGTTTGTACCAAGACTTCGTTTCTTTTGCAGCTCACTAAGCATGGCAGAGACTAGGGCCTGTTTTTGGCAGACATAAGACTTCCCTGATGGCCTGCAGGGGTTCAAGGACTCCTCCATTGCCTTGCCAAGCCTTCCTTAGGCTACATGGCCATCTAGAACATTTCCACCCAACCTACTCTTCCCTCTCTTTCCCTTACGGTCAGACTTGCATCATTGTGTGACAGTTCACCCAGTCTCTCTGGCTCCCTCCCTATTTCCTCTCACAGATATTTACCCTAATTAAAAAAAAAATCTTATACGTTTAATTCCATCTTGGCTCTGGGATGGTAAAATTGAGATTTAGAAATGGTTCATCCATTTCTTGTTCAAAGAGGCCACCATGATTGGTAGGTGGGGCACTCATTGCCCCTGGCATAAGCCTGCAGATTAATTATTAAAGATTTCACCAGTGTTGGCCTGGGACAATGTCCCAGTGAAGGGGAACTGTGTTAGATATACAGGCATTTGAAAAATATGGGAGGAATAACATCTACCAAGAGAAAAAAGTTGGCTGATTACTGTTAAGTTGTATTGAAGTACTGTAGAAGGGAAACAGAAATAGCTGTTAACAAGTTAGAGCTGGAGGCCTCCTATGGTAGGTAGCCTTTATCACCTAGAAGGTCAGAGTCAGTTGAAGTACATGCTGAAGAGCTAGCCAATGTTGACGTCACAGAGCTCCAGAGACTTCTGAGCTTTGAATGTTTAGCTAATGTGGCTCTGTTAATGTGAAGGTGGGGAAATCTAGGGTCCTAAATATGGGATGGAGTCTTTTTTTTTAAGATTTGTTTCGTTATTAGAGAGAGAGATGGAGCACGAGCAGGGAGAGGGACAGAAGGAGAGGAAGAGGGAGAGAAGCAGACATTCCCACTGAGCCCAACACCAGGGCTCCATCCTACATCCCTGAGATCATGACCCAAGCTGAAATCAAGAGTCAGACACTCAACTGATGAGTCACCCGGGCACATCAAGTGATAGGGTCATCTTGATGGACTCTCCTGCTCCTCCCTCTGGGCTTGCAAAGGTAGCTCTTCTTTAGTAAAAACTAGCATGTTTGTTCTTCTGGAGATACTGCAGATGCCTCTTGCCCACAAGGCAGTAGCCCTCCTCCTCAACACCCTTTCTCTTTTACTAGTTGCCAAGCGAATAACAACCAATAACCAAGACAATAACTGGGTTAAATCTCAGCAAAGTAAAAAATGTTGGAGTTGCACTGGCAGACTGTGGAGGAAGGAATAAAGAGGCTGAGCAAATGGGCATGCTGGAATGGATACCTTCCATAAGGCCAGATGATCCACTGGAGGATTGTATTCCATGAGATGGCCTAGAATCTCACCATTCACCCACGGCCATCAGAGAGCACTGGTGAGAGAGACTTAAGCATCACTTAGAAATTTGGTGGTAGCTGTCCTCTGCAAGCCTGGGAGGTAAGAGAAGCAGCCACAGAGTTGGCTTATTAACATCCCTGGCAATAATAGAGCCCTGAAGTTAGGGAAGATAGGTGGTATTGCTTAACAGCCAGAAGCTAGAACGCCACAGTTATAACTGGCAGGGTCATTCTTGGATCCAAAAGACCTTGACCACAAGGAGTTCTAGAGTCCGCTAATAGTGCGTAGTCTCCCTGTCGGCAAAATAGATGGGCAGTCCGTGAGGGTGCTGATTGACATCTATGACCCTGAAAAAGCATAGCACAGTTTCCAGGTCTAGAACTGAGTATGTGGATGAGTCCCAAGGAAGAAGAACCCTATCACAACACAGAAAGTACATAAATACATGACATTTCTTCATAAAGGCTTTGTGACCATCTTTCTAATTGACTGCACTAGGGAAAGGGTAATAATATTTTGAGGACTATCGGTCATAGGATTTGAGTTAATTTTGGTATCTGGAAATTTTAAGCAACATTACAGGCTTCCCGTTAAAATGAGCATCTACCAGACCAGGTGTTCTGGCTCAAGTTAATCTCACAGTGGCCCCAAGTGCATAATTAGAATTTATTTATGTGGCAGTTGGAGTAACTGCCACACTGGGTCCCTGGTCTGTGGAGTAGGGGTTATATTGGGGATTGCCAAATGGAACCCTCTGAAACTGCTCACCCCAAGACAGTAAATCAGACATATTGTATTTGGGGGGAATAATGAAGATTAGTGCCACCATTAAAGACCTAAAAGAGGGGCGCCTGGGTGGCTCAGTGGATTGAGCCTCTGCCTTCAGCTCGGGTCATGATCTCAGGGTCCTGGGATCGAGCCCCGCATCGGGCTCTCTGCTCCGCAGGGAGCCTGTTTCCTCCTCTCTCTCTGACTGTCTGCCTACTTGTGATCTCTCTCTCTGTCAAATAAATAAATAAAATCTTTTAAAAATTAAAAAAAAAAAAGAGAAAGACCTAAAAGATACAGGAGTGCTGGTCCCAGTTCTCTTTCTTTAATATACCAGTCCAGCTCCTAAATAAACTGTATAGGTCCTGCAGAGTTACTATGGACTACTGCTGACTTAACCAAGTAATAAGTCTTAGTACAGCTGCTGTTCTATGCTGCCCTCATTGCTAGAAGAGATTAGGAAGGCCTCATACCTGGTGTGTCACTAATTTGGCATTGTGTTTTTTTTCCATTCCAATTAGAAAAAAGAATCAGAAACAAACACTTCACCTTCACAAAGAACAGTCAACACTATTCATTTAGACGGAGTTTTTCCTCAGGGCTACATTAACTTTCCCATCTTCAGCCATAATATAAAGATTATGGACCACCTGATTATTCCTCATGACACTATACTGGTCCATTTTGTTGACAGCATCACGTGGTTGGACAGATGAGCAAGAGGTGACTACTATGCTGAAGACCTTGGTGAGATGCATGTACCCCCAAGGATGAAAGATAAACACTAAGAAACTGAGAGTCCAGTCACTTGAGTAAAGTTTGGAGATCTAATTGTCAGGGGAATGCAGGATATCTCCTCCAAAGTGAAAGATTGCTGTCTCGTGCAGCCCCTACCACAAAGAAGTAGAACATTTTGTTGGCCTCTTTGCCCTCTGGAGACAAGGCATTCCACAACAAGGAATAATGCTGGCTCCTACACCAAGAAACATGGAAGGCTGCCAACTTTGGGTGGGGCCCAGAGCAGGAGAGTTCTCCAGGACAGGTGGAAGCTTTGGTGCAAGCAGCCCTGACAGACACCTGGACCTTGTGATCCAGCAGACCTTAGTGGTATCAGTGGTGGGGAAAAATGCAATGTGGAATTTATAGCAAGTTCAGTGGGAAAATCATAATCCAGGCCCCTGGGATTCTGGAGTAAGGTCATGCCATCTGCAGCAGGTGATTGTATGGCTATTGAGAAATAGATCCAGGCATGTCACTGAGCCCTGTAGAGACAATGTCTGGCCATGGAACAATTAAACCTGCCCTTCCTCCAAGTCCCTACTGGAGTAACTGATTTTCTAAATCCATTATTCCATCTAATTTATTCGTTGTTGCCATTATAATAAAGTAAATGTTTTAACGTGTTCATTTATTTTTAACAGATGGACTCTTGGATTCTTAGTTAACAGATTAAATCCATTACTATCATTTTATTTATTTTGATGTTGCTAATTTTTCCACATTTGACCATTAGAGCCCCAGAAATATTTCCTGTATATGTCAGAAGTCTTAGATGTCAGAAGTCTTAGATGTGTCATATACTCAACATAATTTGAGCCCTTTCTTTTTGGTACAATCAGATATTCAAGGTTCATCTTGTACTCTCCCTTAGCCCTGCTTACTTTTCATGGACAATGGAATACAGGAACCAAGATCAGAGTGCTAGGTTTGCTCACACTGCTAGTGTATCATTGGCTGCAGTCCCTCTCAGCAGTCGACACGTACAGATGGCTATATTTATACCTGTTAGAAACTATGTTTATTTTGATACCTTCAGTAGCAGTCTATCACTACTTTCTATTCTTTCCCTTTTCCTTATTTGTAATTCCCTCACTATCTTTTTTGTTGTTTTATGTTGTTAGCCAGAATATAGTACATCATTAGTTTTTTTTTTTAAGATTTTATTTATTTATTTGACAGACAGAGATCACAGAGAGGCAGAGAGGCAGAGAGAGAGAGGAGGAAGCAGGCCGTCCGCAGAGCAGAGAGCCCGATATGGGGCTCGATCCCATGACCCTGGGATCATGACCCGAGCCGAAGGCAGCGGCTTTAACCCACTGAGCCACCCAGGCGCCCCCATCATTAGTTTTTAATGTGGTGTTCAATGATTGATTAGTTGTATGTAACACCCAGTGCTCATCACAACACGTGCCTTCCTTAATACCCATCATCCGGCTACCCCATCCCCTCACTCCCCTCCCTTCTGTAGCCCTCAGTTGTTGCCAATATCTTTAATATATATACTCATTTGCTCCAGGCTGAAATACATGGAAGGCATTTTTTTTTTTTAAGATTTCATTTATTTATTAGAGAGAGAGAGAGAGAGAGATCACAGGCAGACAGAGGCAGAGGGAGGAGCAGGCTCCCTGCCGAGCAAGGAGCCCGATGTGGGACTCGATCCCAGGACGCTGGGATCATGACCTGAGCCGAAGGCAGCCGCTTAACCAACTGAGCCACTCAGGCGTCCCCATGGAAGGCATTTTTAGCATTGCAAATTCATAGTATTTGGGGGGAAAAATAGAGGTTTTTAGGTGACCCATCTGTTTCCAGCCTCTTGGTTTGGCTGCTGAAAAGTCAACTCTTAAGCAAGATTAATAAATTCAAACTAAAGCCCCAAATAGGTGTGTGTAGGCCAGGAGACCTGGATGGCCCACAGGGTTGTTAAAGGGCCATAGAGCTTCAACAGTCCAGGGTAGTAGCTTCAAACTTCATTTCTGCTGTAACTCAACAGGTGACACAGAAATGTTTATGTTGGGCAGTAGTAGCTAATCATGGCTTTATCCACCAGGTCTTAGCTGGTATAATCATGGCACTAAGAATTGGCGCCTCAGCTGAAGGAAAGGAAAGATTTCCCTCTTGATGGTACAATTTACCTCTTTTTAAAAGGCGAACTGCAGTGGATTGTTCTTAAGCTTTTCTGCCCACGCATAAAGCACAATTTGTCAGTGACATCATTTATAACCTTGTGTTAGCAATTACATCCTTTAAAAAAACTCACATCTGGTTTTATGACATACTAATATTTTAATAAATATTTTTAGGAAATGATTGAAGGGAAAGGTGTTATTAAATGCAGTACTCTTGGGACGCCTGGGTGGCTCAGTGGATTAAAGCCTCTGCCTTCGGCTCAGGTCATGATCCCAGGGTCTTGGGATCGAGCCCCTCATTGGGCTCTCTGCTCAGCAGGGAGCCTGCTTCCTCCTCTCTCTCTCTTCCTGCCTCTCTGCCTACTTGTAATCTCTGTCTGTCAAATAAATAAATAAAATCTTAAAAAAAAAATAAAAAATAAATGCAGTACTTTTAATCTGGAGGCTAGCACTTTTTATACCAAAAACTAATTGATTTGAAGGAGGTGATATTTTGTAGTTGAAATATAAACTAAGAGGTTAGGATTTGGGGTAAATGTGCTGTTAACATCAGACTTCAAGTATGCCAGCCATTTGTGCTGTAACTTCAGTTTCTTTTTGCTTTTACTATTTTGTGTAGTTTTGGTAAATATCATTAGGAACTTCAACTTTCCACCTTAGCATTGAATAATAAGCAGTCCAAGATGAATGGATCCTTTTGTATTGATAATATCTTTGAGGAAGGCTTAAGTTTTGGTTATTAAGATTAGTGTTTAATATTACGCAGTACATTGGCTTTTTCCTCTAAAATGGAAGTAAAGTTGATTAGTCTTTTCAATTTAATGTAGTCTGTACGTTAATTTGCCTGTTTTATTTGTTATTTTGCCTTTAGATTTACTGTTAATTGCCCTTCACTAAAAAGAAATTATATGTTAAATCCTTAAAGTGGCCTGTTTTTTGTGAACTTAAATAGCTGGGGAAATGTTTGGAAAAAGAAAGGGGCACTTTTAATCTTTAGAAAGCACACTGACCTAATTCATAAGGCTATGTGAAAGTTGGAGTTATGCAAGCTGACTTGCTTTGACATTATTTTGTTTAAATGGCCTTAAATTAGTGCATCTTTAGATAATGAAAGAAAAAATATAAATTTATTAAAAAG
>ML102167.1:16714-44720 GCA_003697995.1 Taxidea taxus jeffersonii
ACACCTATCAGCCTACTTTTGGTTCATCTCGGTCAAAGCATGTTCAGTTAGTTTTACAAAGACATCAGTGATATGTATACCCCTAATGTTAAGACACTCTGGTTGAGATTCCTTTAAAGTAGGTTAATTTTTAAGTCAAGTATCATTAAACTTCTGTAGTAGGCAGCTTTTAAGATGGATCCCAATGATACCCACTTGCTGGTATCTATACCCTTGTTTTATTCCCTCTCATTTAGTTTAGCAAGATCTAATAACATACTTCTGATTAATAGAACATAGTAAAAGTGATAGGATGTCATTTCCAAGGTTAGATTACAGAAGGATTCTGGCTTCCATCTGGCTCACCCTATCTTGCCCTCTCACTCGCTCACTTTAATGGAAGCCAGTCTGTCATGTTGTGAGCTACCCTCCGGAGAGGCAGGGGAATGGGAGAGGGCTCTAGCCTACAGTCGGTGAAGAACCGAATCCTACCATAACTGTGTGCATGCACTTGGCTGCAAGCTCTTCCTCTCTCTGTCAAGCCTTGATGATGACAGTCCAGCTGACACCATGAAGGCAGCCTTGTGAGAACCCCTCATCCCCACTGTGCCAGATTCCTGACTGCAAGAAACTGCGCAGTAAGTATTGGTTGTTTCAGTTGCTAAATGTTAGGGTCATTTGTTACTCAGCCAGAGGTAACTAATACAGTGTCCTTGAAAAAGTAAATCACAAAAGACCCTCAAGCTTTGTGTTTTCTTGGTACAGCTTTAACTAGCATTTCTAGGTAAATGATTTAGCATAGTGGTTTTCAACCACTAACATTAAAATCACCTAGGGATTTTTAAAACTACGAGTGCCTGGGCTTCACCCCCCAAAATTCAATTTGATTGGTCTGGGATGGACTCAGGCCTCAGTATTTTTAAAAGTTCCCTAGGTAATTCCAGGGCATAGATGAAGAATCACTGATTCAGCATAAATCAATTTAGTAAGCCCCCCTCTGGGTGCCAGGTGTAGGAGCAACAATAGTGAATGGGAAGTAGAGCTTGCTTTTCATTCATAGGTCAGAAGAGAAGATAAACATGTAAACAATAACAACAATGTGGCAGATGCTCCAATAAAGTTATTTACAAGGTGATATAAACACTAAAGAGGAAACACCTAGCACAGCCGATAGAAAAGGTTTGACAGAGAAAATGTTATTCTGAGGCTAAATGTAAAAGCTAGTCAGCTAGAGTAAGAACATGGAGGATAAACATTGCAGGCAAAGGAGCACAAGAGTAAAGGGACAAAGTTTTTCAAGAATAAGCAGGGTGGTGGTATGTTCATATTTGAGTAATAGGGCCAGAAACATCCAGAAGGGTAGTGGGAATGTTGACGGAACACTAAATTAAGGTTATGGAAACCAGTTAGGATGATGATATGACCTGTAGTGGTGGCAGAAGGGATGAAGAGGAGAGGGGAAGATTAATTTGCTAACTAGGATATGTAATGTGTAAGACTGGGAAGCATGCGCTGAAATGCAAAGGGAGGAGCCCATGATGACTCCTGGGTTTTGGGTTGGCAGTTGTGTGGGTGGTAGACTAACTTTGGCAACAGATATGGGGGAAGCAAAAACAGAAGACAGAAGGAAATGAACAGTTCGCTGTTGGACCTAAGTTTAAAGCTTCAGAAGAAACAACTGGTTGCAGTTGGCACTAGAAATGAAAACCAAATTGTCAACACTGAAAAGAAATAGAAATTTAAAAAAAGAAGAAAAAATTGCCATGTCACTTGCCAAAAGAGCACATCTTGGGGATTTTGTGTATTTGGAAATAATCGAGAATAGAGGTTCTGTTCTGTCTCCATGTGTTTTGGTACAATCAGCCCTCACTACGACAGGAATGATCTTGAGAATAGCTATATGGGCTTACAGAAAGTTTTCTATTTCACTAAACCAAAGAAATCTTTAAAATTGTACTGTATAAGCTACTTTTCACCATTTGTGTCCACGACCTACAGTTTACTCACAGCACACTCCTCTCCTTAGGTTCCTTTGCCCCTCTTCCCACTGAGGTTAGGAATGTCTTGGTTTGCCCAATTACAGTTTTGAACTGACAACAGATTGTATTGTGTCCTGAAGTGGAAAGGGCTTGGATGGTAAGATCCCCATATCCTTATAATGATCTGATCATTTTTCCCAGTTTATTGAGAAATGATTGACATATATCACAGTGTAAGTTCAAGGCTTAGAGCAGGATGGCTTGATTTACATATTTTGTGAAATGATTACCATGATAGGTTCAGGCAACATCCATATTCTATAGATATAATAAAAAGAAAAGAAGGAAAAAAGTTAAAAATTCTCTCCTGATGAGAACTCACAGGATTTGCTCTCAACAACTTTTTTATTTTTCATGCTGCAGTGTTAGCTACAGTCATCATGTTGTACATTACATCCCTACTACTTACTTATCTTATAGCTGGAAGTTTGTACCTTTTGACCTCCTCCCTCCACTTACCCCTCCCCCACCCACTGCATCTAGTAAACACAAGTCTGATCTTTTTTACCACTTTTTTTCTTTTTAGATTGCACCTACAAGTTGAGATCATACAGTATTTGTCTTTCTCTGACTTTTTTCACTTAGTGTAATGCATTCAAGGTCCATTGGTGTCACAAAAATGATAGGATTTCCCATTTATGGTTTAATAATATTCCATTGTATGTATATACCACAACTTCTCTGTCCGTCTCTCCATTGATGGACATTTAAGTTGTTTCCATGTCTTGGCTATTGTAAATAACACTACTATGAACATCTTTTTGAGCTAGTGTTCTCGTTTCTTTTGGGTGTATTCTCAGAAGTGAAACTGATGGATATTGTAGTTCTATTTTTTTTTAATATTGTATTTATTTATTTGACAGACAGAGATCACAGGTAGGCAGAGAGGCGGGCAGAGGGATGGGGGGGCGGGGGAAGCAAGCTCCCTGCTGAGCAGAGAGCCCAATTCGGGGCCCAATCACAGGACCCTGAGATCACAACCTGAGACCAAGGCAGGGGCCCTAACCCACTGAGCCACCCAGGCACCCCTGTAGTTCTATTTTTAATTTTTTGAGGATCCTCCGTATTTTCCATAGTAGCTCCATTAACTAACAGTCCACCAGCTGTGCAAACAGGTTCCCTTTTTTTCACAACAACACCAGGTCTTGTTATCTCTCTATTTTTTGATGATGGCTTTTCTTACAGGTTGGTATCTCATTGTGGTTTTAATTTGCATTTCCTGAATGGCTGGTGATATTGAGCATCTTTTCTCAATAAAGATTGAGAAATCTTTTTGTTGGCCTGTTGGCCTTTGTTTATCTTCTTCAGTGAACTGTCTATTAAGGGGGTGCCTGCATGGCTCAGATGGTTAAACATCTGCCTTCAGTTCCGGTCATGATCCCTGGGTCCTAGGATCAAGTCCCATGTTGGACTCCCAGCTCAGTGGGGAGTCTGCTTCTCCCTCTCCCTCTGTCTCTCCCTGCTGCTTATCAAATGAATCAATAAAATCATTTAAAAGAAAAGAAATTCCTGTTCAGGTCCTTCGCCCATGTTTTAATTAGGTTATTGGATTTTTTTGCTGTTGAGTTTTTTGAGGTTTTTTTTTTTTTTATATTTTGGGTATTAACCCATCATCAAATAGGTGGTTTGCAAATATTTTTTCCAATTTCATAGGTTGTCTCTTCACTTTATTGATAATTTCTTTGCCTGTGCAGAAGCTTTTTGATTTGAGGTAGTCCCACTTGTTTATTTTTTATTTTGTTGCTTGTGCTTTAGGTGTCATATTCAAAAACTAATTCCTAGCCAACCCTGCTCCGGGTCTTACATTTATGTCTTTGATTCATTTTAAGTTAATTTTTGTGAGTGGTATATGATAGTGGTCCAGTTTCATTATTTTACATTTGAACATCCAATTTTCCCAGCACCATTTCTTGAAAAGACTGTCTTTTTCGGGTGCCTGGATGGCTCAGTGGGTTAAAGCCTCTGCCTTCGGCTCAGGTCATGATCCGAGGGTCCTGGGATCGAGTCCCACATCGGGCTCTCTGCTCAGCAGGGACCCTGCTTCTCCGTCTCTCTCTGCCTGCCTCTCTGCCTACTTGTGATCTCTGTCTGTCAAATAAATAAATAAAATCTTAAAAAAAAAAAAAAAAGACTGTCTTTTTCTCTGTTGAGTATTCTTGGCTCCTTGTCAAATATTAGTTGAATATATTGGTCATTTATTTTAATTGCAATGAAGTAGTACCTCAGTCTCCCTAAAGCATGCTAACCCCTATATCAGAATGAAGTTACATGTTGTTATTTTGAATCCCTAACATTGCAATATGTGCTTTCCTGTTTTAGTCTATTCATGTGTTTCGTGTGTTGTGGGCATGTTTTTGTTTTTGTTTTTGTTTTTTTTGAGGAGTAAAGATATCTAGTTGTGCCCATTATTTGCTAGTGATAAACTGACACTTTTGAACTTTTTTTTTTTTACTTTTGAACTTTTAAAATTGTTTTCTTTCTTCTCTCATCTAGACAGCTCAAATACCCCCACAGGAGGCAGAGAAACCACAGGGAAATACACCTGAATCTTACTGTGAAAGGAAGGGCTGCACTTTGTTTCATCTCAAGCCTTCCTTGAGGCTGGTGAAAAAAAAAATGCTGATGTCCACAGAACATATATCTCTTAGGTAAATCAAACCTGTAATTCAACTTGGCTGCCTCTAAGCCATTCTGATTCCTGCCAACAAGAACATTAATGAACTTAGTATCTCCACAGGTTTATTCATGTGTAGGACTCAATTCCTTATTCCTCTTCCTTGTTCCAGCAGCTGCCTGTGCCCCATCTGATAAAAGTGGAAAGCTGGACTAGGTCATACAAATCCAGATGAACTTAACCCCCAGATTATTGTAGACAGTGTTCTCTAATTCTTCTGTCTGGCTTTAGGATAGTGAACAAAGTTTTTAGGGCTTGGATTAAAAAAAAAAAAAGCCATACCCTAGCAATTATTGTCATGAAGAAACATTTTATGAAATTTAGCTTATTCATCCTCTTATTCTTCCTTTTATTCTCCTTTTGACAGTATTCCAGAACAAGCTGTGCTTTGGTCATTCTCCCCAAATGGCATGAGACTGATAAAGGAGGGGTGCTAAAAAAAGACATGAACCTAATTCATCAAAAATTTTTAAGATAGGAATATGAAAGAACATAGGCCATTTTATCTTTCCAAGTTTGTCTACATGTTAAAATCATCTAGAGATCTTTTAAATTTCCAAAGCTCATGCCACACCTAGATCAATTAAATCATACTTTTTAGTGATGGGATACAGGCATCAATAGTGTTATGACTCCCCAGGTGACTCCAATGTGCAGATGAGCTTGGAAATCACTCATCTAGACAAGTCTATTACTTCGTAATTGCAAGGAAAAAACGCTGTGGTTTCTTCTCCCTGGACTCTTCTCCTGGCCGTTGGTGGGAGATTCTATGCTGTCCAACCAAATTCTCTGTCAGTTTTGACAACTTGGAACCTAAGCAGGGATGTTGAATGAGAGGAAGGTCAATCACTGAAAAGCAACATTCAACTAATCAGAAACCACAGATATGAAATAGTTGATTGCAACTTTTTAAGTTATTTTTGACTTGTTTTAATTTTTTCCTGATAACATGAGTATTGTGTGTCAGATTTCTCTATTCCATTTTCAAACACGGAGCTTCTTATGCAGTTAGTTTAATGAAACTAGTCTATGTGGGTGACATTTTTGCATGCTTTGGGTGATTGTTTTAGAATTCCTTCTCTGCGTTAGTCAACTTTAAAAATGTCTGATGCAGAGTTGGTATGCGTTGATTGAGAATTGTCTATTTTTGCTTTAAGAGACACAGCTTGGGGAGCGCCTGGGTGGCTCAGTGGGTTAAAGCCTCTGCCTTCGGCTCAGGTCATGATCCCAGGGTCCTGGGATCGAGCCCCACATCGGGCTCTCTGCTCCGTAGGGAGCCTGCTTCCTCCTCTCTCTCTGCCTGCTTCTCTCCTGCTTGTGATCTCTGTCAAATAAATAAATAAAATATTAAAAAAAAAAGAGAGACACAGTTTGGCCCAAAGATAATAATTTAAAATTTTATTTTTGATGTATACACAGCACATTACTTATTTATATAAGCAATCACTGGCTGTCCAAAAACTGAGGGAAGCTTAATTTTAAATACAGCAACAACTGTTTATTCATTAGTGGTGAACTGACATCCTTTATCAAAACTCAGAATTCCGCAATTGTACAAAAATCACCACGCTGCCCTATAAAATTTTAAAGTAATATTATAACCCAATAAAATAATGGTTGTGCTATATGTCTATATGTATCTTGAGAGAGATTAATTAAAGACAATAAAATTGCAATTGAAGCTGCTGGATGGTTGAAATTATCTGAATAAGTGTGATCTTGACTTTAATGAATTAACAAGTAAGCTTTTTGCCTTAAGTATTTAATTAATTTTAAACCATATTTGATTTAGAAAGCATTTATACTTAATTTCTGATCTAGTGTTCAATTAAGATTGTCTGTAATATTATTTGGAGTCTCTAAATCCTATGCTTGTTTTGGTTATCTTTCTGCTTGGTCACTGACTGCTGTTGTGCAGTGGGAAATGAAGGCATATGGCATATGTGATCTTCCTTTTTTTTTTTTTTAAAGATTTTATTTATTTATTTGACAGACAGAGATCACACAAGCAGGCAGAGAGGGGAGGGGAGAAGCAGGCTCCCTGCCGAGCAGAGAGCCCGATGTGGGACTCGATCTCAGGACCCTGGGATCATGACCCGAGCCGAAGGCAGTGGCTTAACCCACTGAGCCACCCAGGCATCCCGGCATATGTGATCTATCTATCCATCTATCTACCTATTTATTTATTTATTTATCAGAGAGAGAGAGAGAGAGGGAGCGAGCACAGGCAGACAGAGTGGCAGGCAGAAGCAGAGGGAGAAGCAGGCTCCCTGCCGAGCAAGGAGCCGGATGTGGGACTCGATGCCAGTACGCCGGGATCACGACCTGAACCGAAGTCAGCCGCCCAACCAACTGAGCCACCCAGGCATCCCTACTTTTATTTTTTTAGAGAGCAGGGAAGAGAGAGAGAGAGGGTTGGGGAAGGGGCAAAGGGACCCAATACGGAGCCCAATTCAGGGCTCGATCTCACAAGCCCCTATCTCACATGATCTCATATCCTGATATCATGACCTGAGCCGAAATCAGGAATCAGATACTTAACCGACTTAACCCAGGCACCCTCTCAGATTTTATTCTATAAGGAATTTTTTGGGAGATGTGGTAAAAATAAATGAGAACACATTTGTCATTAAAAGCAAAAGACTGAACCGTTGCAGTTACTTTCTAAAAATCACTTTTTTCCATAGGAAGATTTTGGAAAAATCATTATCAAGGAAGCTAAGGACACCTGTATTGTACTGAAAGCACACCAGCCATGAAATTGGAAGGCCAGAATTTGAATTCCGGTTACTCACAAATGTAAGGTAATATTTTTATCCCTCCTCTGTTAAGATGCTTTCTCGATGTGTGATGTTTACATTTTGTCCTAGAACGTATTTTCTTCTGCTCCATAGGAAGAGGTATATTCTGTACTGTCAGTTTTTATTTCATTTTAAGTGAGGACAACCTTGGTATTATATAAGCCAAGAGGTCATGAATCCCAACATAATGAGATTTGGTTTTGAAATGTCTTAGAATTTATATTTGAAAGTGAGTGATGTTTTGGGGAACTGACTCTAATTTGGTATCACTCCAAATAGAACAGTGATGTTGGGGAACAGGAGTTTTGGTTTATAACTCTGTTGTATCATGGTCTTATGGTATTTAGTCATATTTGGGAAATACCCTTTGACCCTTACTATTTTTGAGCCATATAATGGACTATAATGTAGATACTCCTTAGGTAGAATAATGCAACTTCATTGCAAGATTGCTTTGTAGCTCTTTTTCCTTTCCTCCTTGCAGAATTTATTCCACATATGAGAGGAAGCATTAACTCAGGAGGAAGTAATGCACCAGCCTAAAAAGAGATGCCCACTTTCCTTCAGTGTTTATATTTGCCAGGAGATAGACAAATAATTCTCTTGCCCTTAAGGCATTGATTCTGAGTGTTAGATTAAATAGGCAGACTGCTGACCACATGTGACTTAAGCAGAGTTATTGGTTATTTTACCAAGCTTTGGAGCACAATTTGCTTGAAGATAAACCTTTGGTAGAGATCAAGAGTGACCCATATAACCCTCAACATTGTTTATACCACAACATTACTTGGTGGGATTGACTTGGAAAAAATGACATTTAACTTCTAAGAGCCCAGATCAGATTCAGGTATTCTTTTTTTTTTTTTTTTAAGATTTTATTTATTTGTTAGAGAGAGAGAGAGAGAGAGAGAGTAAGCACAGAGAGAGAGTAAGCACAGGCAGACAGAGTGGCAGGCAGAGGCAGAGGGAGAAGCAGACTCCCTGCCGAGCAAGGAGCCCGAAGTGGGACTCGATCCCAGGACTCTGGGATCATGACCTGAGCCGAAGGCAGCCGCTTAACCAACTGAGCCACCCAGGCGTCCCCAGATTCAGGTATTCTTAAATGTAGAACTGATTTTGACCTACCCAAGAGCTATAGAATGTATCCTGATCACAGGCAGGAGAATAAAGTTGTCCTACCGATTTTTCTGTGTGCCCTTCAGGAAATCCATTCTGGAGCATAGAGGTAGGCAGCTGGTCAACCATTTTCTTTCTTGTGTGATATATCAGTTTGAAAATGTCAGTCTGTTAACCAAGACTTGTACTGCCATCATTGCTGAAGGAAACTTGAGGATATCATTGTATCACCAGTATTTAGATCCACGTGTTTTTTTCCAGGCTAGATGAAAAGGTAACATAATAATCTATTACCCAACTAATTTAGCAGAATGGAGGAAAAAATAGGTTGATTTAGGCCAAATGCAGGTCAAATAACTTAAAGGCAGACATGGCTGAATTAGTTCGGTGTGGTTTTTTTGTTGTTGTTTTTCAAAGAAGCAGACTTTCTAAAGATTAGAATCAACATTACTGGTGGAACAGGAAACTTAGGAGCAGGCCATTAGGTGTGAAATCAAAGGACAGCTGCTTCTGTGTCACAACTATAAGGACAGAATGATGCTCATTTTTCCTCAGGTGCTACTTTTGCATAGTTGCATCAGCAGGTTATATCAATAGACAAAGGAGAGACTAAGAATGCAATTCCACCATTAGCCAAAAAGCCACATAAATCTTTTACATCCTCAAATAACATTAATGAAAGGGCATAGTATTCTTTAGTGTATTTCTAAACCCTATCTCTCATTTTCTAAGTTCCTTCGCTCCTTTGTTATTTGCTCAGCAGAAGAGGACAGGAACAAGAGAAGTCTAGTATAGAATCCCTGTGCTTTTTTCCCCCTTGAAACCAGTAGGTTTATACATACGTATATATGTATTTAATATTTAACGTGCTAACCCCTGGGTTTTTAGAACTATTTTACTATGATGCATAATATTCTTATTTTAAGAAGTGGTAACATGGGACGCCTGGGTGGCTCAGTTGGTTAAGTGGCTGCCTTCAGCTCAGGTCATGATCCCAGCGTCCTGGGATCGAGTCCCACATCGGGCTCCTTGCTCGGCAGGGAGCCTGCTTCTCCCTCTGCCTCTGCCTGCCACTCTGTCTGCCTGTGCTCACTCTCTCTGACAAATAAATAAAATCTTAAAAAAAAAAAAAAAAAGAAGTGGTGACATGACTTCTACAGTTTGCAAAGGGTTCTGAGAATAAGCATCCCTTGTAACTGCCACCCATAGGTGAAAAAAACTGCAATGTGGAAGAATTTGACCAACATGACAAAAGCCTTGTGGGTCCCTTGGCAGTCACAACCTACTCCCCACACTTGTCCTCTCTTCTCTGAGAAAGCTTTAGCTTTCCTTTTTTCGGTAATCATTTCCTTTGTAGTTTGACCACTTGAGTGTGCAGTTGTATGCACCAGATACATCTAAATAGTTCAGCGTTGTATGTTTAGCAACTTTTTATAAATACAGTCACACTTGATATATTTTTTAGTCTTGCTTCTTCCGTTTGTTACCCCTGTGGCTGAATGGAGCTGCAGTGTGGTCATTTTCATGGCTTGTAGTATTGTGTTGTGTTGGCTGTCTGGGTTGTCTGCACTTTGGACCTTCTGCAGATAATGCTGCTATGACTGTTCTTAGGCTCTCTCGGTGCACATAGGACATGTATTTCCGTCAGATGTAGTCCTGCTTAATAAGTATCAGTGATGTGACAGTGGACAAAACTATCCTTTTCTAGATGCAAATTTAATGAGCTAGTAACTTAATGAAGGAAAAAAAAATTCGGTTATTTTAGGGTGGTAGGTGCTATCTAAACACAGAGATGGCCACTTCCATCCAGGTAAATAAAAAATAGAGTATCCAGGATTTTTACCTTTGTTTAAGATTCATGTCTGCGGGGCGCCTTGGTTACTCAGTGGGTTAAAGCCTCTGCCTTCAGCTCAGGTCATGATCCCGGGTCCTGGGATCGAGCCCCGCATCGGGCTCTCTGCTCAACAGGGAGCCTGCTTCCCTTCCTCTCTCTCTGCCTGCCACTCTGCCTACCTGTGATCTCTGTCTGTCAAATAAATAAATAAAATCTTTAAAAAAAAAAAAAAAGATTCATGTCTGCAAGTATGTTTCATCGAGGAAAGAAAACATTTTCCTTTTTAAACAACCTCTAGTATTATTTCTAGAATTCTAAAATTAACAGGGTGAAGCAGAGCAGAAAATGTATCTTAAATTTCTTCTGTGTTCTTCTTGGAGACCAACGGCACTGCTAAAAAGATGTTAAGTCTCCACTAAATATATGTTTCCTAAGTAAGTATTTTTTGGAGTAAAATTATTTGTATAAATAGGTATAATTTACAAGGGACAGTCTCCTAAAAAGGAGGCAGGGGTAGATTGGTTTAACTTAAAACTGTTTCTGTTTTAAAAGCCTCTTTCCTGAAACAGAAAATAATAGTTTGGTTGAGTCAGTGCAATAATCTGCTTTTGCCATAATTTTTCCTACTGCATTTGTACTAGCCCTAAGTACAACTAATATTAGTGTATTTCTGAAATATGGGTCCTTTGCCTTTGTATTTCCGAGATATGGGTCCTTTGCCTTTTGAAATGGAAGACAAAATACACAATACAGTATGATGCAAGTGTGACTTGTGATGGTCCTGTGCTTCAGAGCATATGTCTTTTAGGGCTTGTCGTGATTTCATGAGTAAGATCAGATCATGGTAAACTGATTTCAGTATCTTCCTGCTTTTATGGGTTTCATACTACAGCCTCAGCGGAAGAGTCAAAATAACGTTTGTCACACTATTCTTGGTAAGCTGAAATCTTGTTTCTGTTTATAGGAAATGACCACTGGTCTAATGCAGTTAGCACAAACACTTTCTAACTCATCCAAGAACTATTCCAAGTGGTGAGAAAACGGCATTTTACTTTAAAAATTACTTATCCAGCTCAGGTCATGATCTGAGGGTCTTTGGATTGAGCTCCACATCAGGCTCTCTGCTCAGCAAGGAGCCTGCTTCCCCCTCTCTCTCTGCCTGCCTCTCTGCCTATGATCTCTGTCTGTCAAAAATAAATAAATAAATAAATAAATAATTACTTAATCCAGGATCAGGCTTGAAGAAAATGGTGCTTCTTGTGAATTCAGCATCCTACCCACACCACGATTCATTTTGCTCCTTTGCTACAACAGATGTGTTTGAATTCTTTTTTGCAATGAAAAAATTCTTTGTCTTCCTTAGGGATTGTAACTTTCAAAAGGTGCTCTTAAATATATTACTACCTTATTTAAACTATTGTCTTCTAAGATGTGCAGTACTTTGCACAAAGAATAAGTCACTAATCCCCTGGACACACAAAAGGAAAGTGCTCTTCTGGGTTTCCCGTTTTATTTTGTTTTTCTGTGGTAGGTTTATGACTTGATGCCCAGCTTTTTTATAGATTCACCTCTCACAGGACACAATTCTCCTTAATGTGTTTTCCATGCTTATGGAATGAAACAGTGTATTAGTATCTTAGTCTGTTCAGGTTACTATAAGGAAATATCATAAACTGGGTAACTTACAAACAACAGAGATTTATTCCTCACAGTTCCAGAGGCTGGGAAGTCCAAAAGCAAGGCTCTGGCAGGTTCACTGTCTGGTGAGGGCTGCTTCCTAGTTCATAAACAATTTTCTTTTTGCTGTCACCTCACATGGCAGAAAGGTGGGTCTCTCATCAGGGCACTAATCCCATTCATGCAGTTCTGCCCTCATGACCTATTCACCTCCCAAAGGCCTCACTTCCCAATACCGTCTTCTTAGGGGTTAAGATTTCAAAATTTGAAATGTGGGGGGACACAACCATTCAGACTGTAGCACCCAGAAATACCAGTAGAAATTTCACTTTTACCACTTGGCTTTCTTTTGGTATATGGAGACAAGCCTCCTTAGAGTGCCCCTATGAGGGGAGCCTGGGTGGCTCAGTGGGTTAAGCCTCTGCCTTCGGCTCAGGTCATTATTTCAGGGTCCTGGGATCGAGCCCTGTCATCAGGCTCTCTGCTCACCAGGGAGCCTGCTTCCCACCCCACCCCCCACCTGCCTCTTTGCCTACTTGTGTTCTCTCTATCTCTGTCAAATAAATAAATAAATCTTTGAAAAAAAAATAAAAGTGCTCCTGTGAGTAAGTGAAAGTGACTTTAGTTGATATCTTTGTGATTTCTAAATTTTTTTGATAATTTATTGTTTTTATTCACCTGGGACAAACATTTTAGATTCTTTTATGAAATTGAAAGATATAAGGGCACCTAGTGGCTTAGTTGGTTAAGCATCTGTCTTCAACTCTAGCCATGATCCCAGGGGCCTGGCATCAAGTCCTGTATCAGGCTCCCTGCTTGGTGGGGGAGTCTGCTTCTTCCTCTGTACCTCCCCCTGCTCGTACTCTCTGTCATGCTCTCTCTCACTCAAATAAATAAGATCTTTTAAAAAATGAAATTAAAATTACAGAATTAGGAAAGTTGCTAAGAAAAGTTGCCGGTTTCTGTGTTGGTGGTATAGTATGTATAGGGAGGTCTGTGAGTAGAGGAATGCCATAATGAAGGTGGTATTTAAAGGAAACTGTTCAGCCACAGGCCAAAGTCAGGAACATCAGCCCTTCCATGACATTGTTCCAGACTGCTGTAACCTTGCTGATTTTTCAGACTCTGAATAATTTTACAGTATATAAGCAAGAACAGATGGGTGGGTCAAAATAAAATCCTTTTAGCAGCAAATATAGAATAATTTACCCTGATAGGAAAGCAGTAATCAAAATTCACATAAAAAAATATTGGATATGGTTTCTTCATTGGAGTTAGAACTTTTGTGTTTTTTTATTTTTTTATTTTTTAATATTTTATTTATTTATTTGACAGACAGAGATCACAAGTAGGCGAAGAGGCAGGCAGAGAGAGAGGAGGAAGGCAGGCTCCCTGCCGAGCAGAGAGCCTGATGTGGGGCTGGATCCCAGGACTCTAGGATCATGACCTGAGCCAAAGGCAGCCGCTTAACCAACTGAGCCACCAGGCGCCCCTGGAGTTAGAACTTTTAACGTGTTAATTACATTTTGAAAGTACAGGAAGAGCTTTATATTTCAAAGGATGCTAATGTTTTATAGAACAGAGTGGGAAACACTGAGTTAAACTATAGCATAATGTATTTAGACATAATAGAAAGTTAGAGCATAACACTAGCAGTGTGTAACAAGAATGGGTATGAGTCCATTTTTGTATATCCTCAAAAACAGAACACAGTTGTCTGCCGTTTTTACTCCCTGTAAAACTGTGATTTTCAACAGAGGCTTCCCTTGGCAAGGTGGTAGCAGAATCTCAGTTGGATTTTGTCAGATGTTTTTTCTGCATCTTTTGAGATGACCATGTTTTTCTTTTTTGAGTTTGTTAACATGATGAATTCCAGTGATTGGTTTTATAATGTTAAGCCAACCCTACATTTTTGGGATAAATCCCACTTGGTTATGATGCACTATCCTTTTAATATTTTGTTAGATTTGATTTGCTAAAATTTTGTTTAGAATTTTTATATCTATGTTCATGAGGGTTATCAGCTTTTAAGTTTCTCTCTTTTTTTTTGCACGAGTGGGAGGGGCAAGAGGGAGAGAGAATCTGAAGCAGACTCCTAGCTGAGCGCACAGCCCAACCTAGGGCCTGATCTCACACAACCCCGAGATCACAACCTGAGCTGAAACCAAGAGCTGGACTTGTGACTGCACCACTCTGCCCCCCAGTTTCTAAACTTCCTTCTACTGGAATATCTTTGATTGTTGGTGTCATTGGAATGCTGGCCTAACAGAGGGAGTTTGGAAGTATTTCCTCCTCTACTTTTTAAACTAGTTTGAGTAGAATTATTATTTCTTCATTAAGTGTTTATGAGAATTTACCCTGAAGCCTTCTGGGCTTGGGATTGTCTTTGTTGGAAGGTTGTAAACTACTATTTCCTGAACAGATTACAACTTACATCATTTCCCTCATTTCCAGTAATTGATTATTATAATTCTAATACCACAAAGTTGATTTTAGTTTTCATCTTTTCCATATTTTGTAACCCCCTTCTCTGACAATGAACAGCCTGTCTCCTATTATCTTTAATATATTTATTTATTTTATTAACCCCCCTCTGTGTAGTAGCCCATCTTCTTTGCCAGTGTTGCCCACTTTCCCATGCAAATCCCTGCTTCATCGCACTTAGGTTCTGTCACCCTACCCAGGGTTGCAGCTGCTACCTCCTCCCCTAGATCCCACCCCCTGTGGATGCCCTCCTCAGCCCACCCAGGCTGTGACAACTGTGCCACACCACCCCGTTGCATGGACACTTCCTACTTTCTCTTCTCATTCACTTGTGAAATTGTTCCTGCCAACTGAGTCAGTTTTATTCCATTTAAACTCGGTGTTGTCTGGTACATAATTGGCAATTAATAAACACTTAATAAGTCTAAAAAGAACCACATTTTTAATGGACACACGTTATATTAACAGAATTGCCATAGTTTGCATTCCAGTGCTGCTATTGACTAAACTATGCAGCCATAGACCAATTAAGTAAACTTCTCTGAACTTCTGTTTCCTGATTTATTAGATGAGGACAGAAATAATTACAGTGCTGATGTTAATAACACATGAAGCCTACTATGCACCAGGTGCTGTGCTCAGGGCTTGACAACTAATCTTCAAAATGGTTTTTTGGGGGCGCCTGGGTGGCTCAGTGGGTTAAAGCCTCTGCCTTCAGCTCAGGTCATGATCCTAGGGTCCTGGGATCGAGCCCCACATCGGGCTCTCTGCTCAGCAGGGAGCCTGCTTCCTCCTCTCTCTCTCTGCCTGCTTCTCTGCCTACTTGTGATCTCTGTCAAATAAATAAATTCTTTTTAAAAAAATGGTTTTTTGGAGGAAGTACTATTATTTATTCATTTTACCAAAGAAAAAGCTGTCATTTAAGGGAGGTGCCATTATTATCGTCTTCATTTTATGCATGAGGAATGAAGCACACACACAAAAATGCACACAAAGTCATGTAGCTAATAACTGGTACAGTTGGAATTTAGCTGCTATGACTCCAGAAAGCAATAGAGCCAACATATATGAAAATTCCTAGTACATAGTGAGCCACAGTAAATAATAATCCATTTTAACATGTAAAGTGATTAACTATAGTAGTCTGAATCACTACTGCCAGGTCTGTGGCATAGAAAGAGTCATGATACTGCCCAATGAGAGTGAGGAGGATGATGTGTTTTTAGCTTGAATACAAATTAGAAGTAATTTTTCTTACTAGACAGAGTTTAAAATCCTCTCTGTTTATTCTAGATTGGTTAAAGAGACATTTTTATGTAGAAAGAAGACACAGACTCAGAAATAGGTTATGTGCTTAAATCTAAAAGGAAATTTCAGATGAGAAAAGATGTTTCCAGTCAATAGAAAATGAGAAAAAGAATTAATGGTACCCTAGAGATAAAAGAATAAACAAAGGACATCAGAGCTAGAGAAAGTAGCCCAGTGGTTGCAAGGAGAACAATAAAGACTTGACAAGCATCTGTCATTCTAGTTCAGCATTTAATAACAGTCCTAACCCCACAGATCCATTAATGTTGTGATGAATCTGTGAACTTGGCACATGATAGGTGCTCATGATATGTTTGTTGAATTAATCTGACAGTCCTTTAAAAAGCTTAAGTTAAATTTCAGTTAAAGAGGGACGCCTGGGTGGCTCAGTTGGTTAAGCGGCTGCCTTCGGCTCAGGTCATGATCCCAGCGTCCTGGGATCGAGTCCCACATCGGGCTCCTTGCTCAGCAGGGAGCCTGCTTCTCCCTCTGCCTCTGCCTGCCACTCTGTCTGCCTGTGCTCACTCTCTCTGACAAATTAAAAAAAAAAAAAATAGCTTTACCTTAAAAAAAAAAATTTTTTTTTCAGTTAAAGACACAAACCTAAAATAAAGGAGAGAACAGGAAGGAAGATAACAGTCTCAAAATTTTGAAGGCTGGAAAGCATGTAGTTACTGACTTAGGAGACTAGGGAAAGCAATCCTAAACTAGCAATAAGGAAAGCTGAACAGAAACCTAATTTACGTTGCAAAATCCCCAAGACACAGGTATCTCTGGAAGGCAAGGGTGAATATGGGGCTAAGACTTCTCTGTCAGTGTGTTAATGAAGCAATTATTCTTTTATTCCTTTCCCACTTTGCACAGCAACTTCCCCTGACCTTCTCAGCTCCCAGACTGCTGGCTGTCAACCAATAGGCAGCTGGCAGAAAAACAGAAATCTTCTCTGGGGGAGAGAAAAGAACTAAGATCCTGACATCAGGAAGTCCCCAAGGAATAGAACTAAGATATTGACATTGAGAATCTCCCAAGGAATAGGCCTAGCTAGATTGCCTTCATTATAAAGACTACAGTAAACAAGCAACACATACATGCACAGAGTTACTAACCTGCTTTCTGGTGGACAGCTTTTGGTTTGAGCAAACAGCCAAGGAATACCCAAAGAACAAGGAAAACCTCTGTGAGTGAGTGGAATATTGAAAAAGTAAGAGAAGTTGTTACATTCATAAAAGAAGAACAAGGTATTATGTTTTTAAAAAATTCAGAGAACAACCAAGCATTTGGCAATGAAGATAGCAGAGATGAAGGAAGTTTAGATGAACTAGAAGATCAACACGGAAGGTAGAATTTAGGATTTATGTCAGAAAGTACATGGGGCTCCCTGCTTCTCCCTCTCTCACTCCCCCTGCTTCTGTTCCATCTCTCTCTGTATCTCTTTTAAAGAATTAAATAAACAATCTTTTAAAAAGACAAAGATACAGAACGTAGGAGAGAAAAAATAAGAAAATAAGACCACCAATCCAGAGGATTCAATACCTGAATAATAGGGTTTCCAGAAAGAGGACATAGAGAAAATGGAGCGCAAGAAATTATAGAAGGTAACTCAAGAAAATTTCTTAGAATTGGGCATGGTTTCCCAGCACAGTGGTCTAAAATAGACCCATATTGTATCCTATTGTGGTATTTCAAAGCACTGGGAAAAGAGAAAATCCTACAATCTCCAGAGGGTTGGGGAAGAAAGATTTCATACCAGAATCAAGAATTAGAATGGCACCGAACTCCTCCAAATATAACAGTAGAAGCAGTAAGACAATGAAACAGTGTCTTCAAACTTCTGAAGGAAAATTATTTCCAATTTCATTTCCATTCCCATCCAAAAGTATGAGGGCAGAATGAAGGTCTCTAAAAATCTATCTCCCTTGCACCTCTTGTCAGGAAGCTACAGGGGGATATCCATGTCCCACAAAAACAAGGAAGTGAAGTAAAAAAGAGTAAGGCCTAGGACCCAAGAAACATAAAGAAAAGGAGAGTCTGTAGGATGGATTGATTGGAGACCTCAAAGTCACAGCTATGCCTAGAAAGCAACATGTCCGGGATGGAACATGTCACAAGTTCCCAGGAAGGAATTCTTCAGGAAGTTGAAATTGTTGGATTACCTAATTTGAATATCTCAAGAGAAAACCTGGACACTTTGGGAGGGATTTGGATTAAATTAGGAACAAGCCCATCAAGAAGTAAAGCAAATCTATAAAATGACCATTGTTAAATTAAGAGAAAACTAAAAAGTTTTTCAGGGCTTATTAAAATTAAGAATTTAGGGACGCCTGGGTGGCTCAGTTGGTTATGCGGCTGCCTTCGGCTCAGGTCATGATCCCAGCGTCCTGGGATCAAGTCCCACATCGGGCTCCTTGCTTGGCAGGGAGCCTGCTCCTCCCTCTGCCTCTGCTTGCCTCTCTGTCTGCCTGTGCTCGCTCTCTCTCTCTCTCTAAATAATAAATAAATAAAATCTTTTTTAAAATTTTTAAAAAAATAAATAAAATTAAGAATTTATACTCATCAAAAGCAAGTGAAAAGATGGAATCTTAAGGAGATATTCATAATATGCATAAATGACAAATAATACCAAGAATATATAATGAACTCCTAAAAATCAATAAGACCACAAACAACCCAATAAAAAGTAGCCAGGAAATCCGAAGTATTTCACAGAAGAGGAAATTACATATGACCAATAAATGCAAAGAGATAGTCAGAATTATTGGTGAGCAGGAAAATGCAAATCAAGACCACAATGATGTAGCCATTTCACTGGCAAAAATTCAGAAGACTGATAATACGAAATGGTGGAGAAGATGTAGACTCAAAATCTTATTTGTGTTGCTCATGAGATTAAAAAAATTAAAAATGCATTGGGATTACCTTCCAAAGTTGGGTGACAAAAAAAAAAAAAAAACAGACTTGTGACCCAGCAGTCTTCTTTCAGGTGGGAAAAAAAAAGTTAAAATATATGAAGTAAGAGAAATCCACAAGAAGTTTCATCACAGCACTGTTCAGCAAAAGCCTGGAAACAACTCAGAAGCTACCTATCAGTGAGAGAGTGGATAACAGTTTATAGCAATCAAAACAAATAAATGTATGAATGATACTTTATCCTAAGATTTCATCATAAATGAAAAAAGTAAAAGGGTACCTACCTGGCTCAATGGGTAAAGCATATGACTCTTGATCTCAGTGTTGTGAGTTTGAGCCCCATCTTGAGTGTAGAGATTACTTAAAAAAAAAAAAAAAAAATCTTTTAGAGGCATCTGAGTGGCTCAGTGGGTTAAAGCCTCCTCCTTCAGCTCAGGTCATGATCCCAGGGTCCTGGGATCGAGCCCCGCATCAGGCTCTCTGCTCAGCAGGGAGCCTGCTTCTTCCTCTCTCTCTGCCTGCCTCTTTGCCTACTTGTGACATTTGTCTGTCAAATAAATAAATAAAATCTTTTCTTTAAATCTTTTTAAAATTTTATATTAAAAAAAGATTTCATCACAAGTAAAAAAGCAATTTTCAAATATATATATCACAGTGTACTTTATATAACTTTTTAATTTTTTAAAAATATTTAATTTTTTTTTTTAAAGATTTTATTTATTTGTTTGACAGAGAGAAATCACAAGTAGGCAGAGAGGCAGGCAGAGAGTGAGAGAGGAGGAAGCAGGCTCCCCGCCAAGTAGAGAGCCCGATGCGGGACTCGATCCCAGGACCCTGAGATCATGACCTGAGCCAAAGAGAGAGGCTTTAACCCACTGAGCCACCAGGCGCCCTAAAAGATTTAATTTTTTAAAAAACAATCCTCTCTCTCTCTGGGGGCACCTGGGTGGCTTAGTCGGTGAAGCATTTGCCTTCAGCTCAGGTCATGGGGCTCCCTGCTTCTTCCTCTCTCACTCCCCCTGCTTCTGTTTCATCTCTCTCTGTATCTCTTTCAAATAAATAAATAAATAATCTTTTTTTTTAATCCTCTTCTGTTCACTTATTTGTCATATATTCCTTTACTTTTCTTCTTATGGTTATCCTAGAGATTATACCTTGTATCCTTGAAATTAGTACTTTCATGTTTTCCTGGAAAATTCAAAGACTTTAGAACACTTAAATCCCATTTATCACCCTTCCTATTTATTTACCATTGTTGTCATATATTTTAATTTTCTATTTTTAATCCCACAGAACATTATTCTCTTGTTTTCTGCAATCAGTATTGACTTGGTTTACTTACATATTTATCTGGTCTTTCACTCTTCATGCCTCTTTACATTTTGTAATTTCCCTAAAATAATTTTCCTTCTGCTTGATGAACACACTTTAATTCTTTTAGTTTTTGTCTGAAAATATATTTATTTTACTTTTTTTGATATTAACATTTTCTGGGAATAAATTCTTCTTTGGGATTTCTTTCTTTTTTTTTTTTAAGATTTTATTTATTTATTTGACAGACAGATCACAAGTAGGCAGGGGGTGGGGGAGCAGCTCCCTGCTAAGCAGAGAGCCCAATGTGGACTTAATCCCAGGACCCTGGGATCATGACCTGAGCTGAAAGCAGAGGCTTTAACCCACTGAGCCACCCAGGCACCCCATTATTTGGGATTTATTTTCTTTTTGCACTTTAAAAATATTGTTTTGTTGTCTTCTAGCTTGCATTGCTCCTGTTTTATTGGATATTCCTTTTAAGTCAGTTTTTCATTTTTCTCTTTCTCTTTGTTCTTGGTGTTTAATAGTTATACTCTGACGTGTCTGGGTGTATGTATGGGAGGGGAGTTGAGACTTGGTATACTTCAGTTTTAGAAAAGTGTAAATAATTATCTATTCATATATTATTGCTATCCAATTTTCCTTCTCCCCTTTTTTGTCCTCTATATTTCTTACAGAAAGAAATCAACAAGAAAGAGCAGAACAAAGCAACAAAGAACAAAGAAAAAGCAGAACAAACATTTTTCCCCCTTGTTTCATTTAGGATGTTTTTATCTGAGTTTTCTTCCAACTCACTAATTCCCTTTTCAGCTTTGTTTAATCTATTTTTAGATCTGTTCACTGGGATCTTAATATTATTGTTTTTAATTTTAAAAGAATTTTAAGAATATTTTTTATTCTTTCCGATAGCTTCATTTGTTTACCAGTTCTCCATCTTCCTTTATTTCTTTGAACATACTAAGCATAATTATTTTAAAATTATGTGTAGTGACTCCCTTATCTTGATCCTCTCTGTTGTTTTTCTTGGTTTTTCATCATGTTGTCATATACTTGGTTATCTTTGAATGCCCGCCATTTTAAATGAAAACTTGTACAGATATTTTGAGGTCATCTTACTCCAGTGAAGATTTGAGTTTGTTTCTAGAAAACTTGTAAGGGCATCAGCAATATTAGATCACCTTAATCCCTTACAGAATTGAGAAAATTTCAACTGAGCTTCCATCTCTGTAAGGGCTAATCTATTTCCAGTCCACTCTTTACCCCTTGGGTTTAGGTTTTAATGTTCTCAGTCTAAAACCTGGGAGCTACATCCTCCTCCTTGGTTAACACTGAACTCCAATTTTGTCCTGTTGGCCTTAGTTGTTTACCAGCAGCTTAGTCATCCTCTTCCAAAATCAGCAGATGACTAAGGGGAAAACAGCTTCAGATTGCTGCCTCACCTCTAAGGGATTCTTCTCCCTGATTGTGAGCTCACAGTTCCTTACTGTTTTGTCATCTCTCTGATAATTTCAAGCAGATTAAATATATATATATGTATTTTTTTCTCTAGCATTTCAACTTGTTTAGTGAAAAAATTGGTCCAAATTGCAGAGTTGACCTCTAAAGTGAACTCCCAAAAGATGATTTTATCTATTACATCTGTGTATTCCTATATGTAGGAATATATGTAGATGCAACAAAATTATATAAAAATGAAAATAAGGAAATGACCAACACAAAATTCAGGACTATGGTTCATTCAGATAAGGGGATACTGAAAGAGGGATTAGTTGTAGATAAGGAGAACATTGTTAGATACAGGTTCTTCTCGTGCCTCTAGCTTTTGTTTCAGGTGTCAGTTCAAGGGAGCTAATCCCATTATTAAGAAGAGCTAATTGAATAAATAAAAAAGGGCCATGCATAGCCCAGTGAAGCATGTGTCATGAATTACAATTAATCCTATTCTGTGTACCTCAGGTTTAATAAAAACAAAGAAAATTAGGTACAAAAGGAAATATAATCATAGTATATTAGTATGGTACAGATGAGGATAATTTAAGCACTGAATAGTGATCTAACTGAAATTATGATGGGCTAAATTTGGGGATTAAAAGTATGTATTTGAGGGGTGCTTATGTATTTGAGTTCATCTGGGTGGCTCAGTTGGTTGAGTGTCTGACTCTTGATTTCGGCTCAGGTCATGATCTCAGGGTTGTGGGATCAAGCCCTGCATCAGGCTCTGCACCCAGGGAGGTGTCTGCTTGGGAATTTTCTCTCTCCCTTTGCCCCTCCCTTCATTTGTGCTCTCCGTCTCTCTCTAAAATAAATAAATAAAATCTTTTTTTTAGGTGTGTATTTGTGTGGAGGAGAGGGAAATAAAAGATAACTAAATCTTCATCCTCTATGTTGAAAATTAAATACATAATGACTAAAATGAAAAAGTCACAAAATGATCATGTTATTTGGAACTGAGAAAGTAAATAATAGTCTGCTGCAGGAGTTCAAAATCGTTGACTGGAGGTGTGGTGGTGGGTTGGGAGTCAGAAATCAAGTTGATACTTATAACAAGGTTTTTAGAGCTGTTTGACTCTTTAAACTGTTAATAAAATCTATAACTTTAGTAAAATTAAAATTTAAGAAAGTTATCAGAGCTAATTAAAAGTAGAAGAAACATATATTAGAAATTAATGGAATACTTGAAGATATTTTGCCTAAAACTTACCATATCAGTTGATTTCTTATTTCAACTAGTTGGCTTTCATCCAGTTCCTTTGCCCTTTTCCGCATGGTAAAGGCATACTGTGCCTGCTTTTAATTTTGAAAGGAAAAAAATAAGGAAAGAAAGAGAGAGAAGAGGGGAGAGAGAAAAAAAAGTAAAACCTCTAAAGTGTGTGCTGTTCTTCTGCAAGGATTTTTTTATTGGGTTGATGGCTATATTTGCATAGCCCTAAAATTCTGAAAAGAGGTTAAACTTTTATTTGGAAATTGGGAGTTAAAAAGACAGTTTACCTATTGTCTTGATTAAAAGGGAAAGCTCCAATAAATAAATAAATAAGGAAAGCTCCATAAAAATAATTGAAAAGATATTATTTGTTAAACCAAAAACTAGAAAAATTATTGTCCAAATGATATGACATTATTAAACACTGTGAAAAATGAGGATTTCTACAAAACTGCAATAAATAAAGAAATAAAGAAATAAAAGTCCTGTTCTAGACTTCTGATGGAAATGTACTCTTGTTCAGGCATGTTTATAAATTGCCTAGGCTGAATTCTTGGTTCTATGTCTGTTAGTCATAGTCAGTGTGTTTTGTCTTCTAGTTACTAATGTATCAATCTTGGCACTGAAATACAGCTTTCCAGATCCGAGAGGTGAGGAGGAGTCCCAGCACAATTCAGAAGCCTTCTTGGGCCATTAATCATACATGCAATCTGAAATAAAAGTAATTATAACAAATAGTACAAATTGAGTTTGCAACAAAACTTCAACCTTTCTATACTTTAGTTTTGCCAACTCTAAAATGAGAATAATCATTCTAGCTTACCTGTTAGGGTTGCTCCAAAAAAAGAATTAAGGCACTTGACTGTCAAAGACATCACCTGAAAAAAAAAGAAAAAAGGACTGTTTGATTGTTACATAGTATGATAAGCACAAAAGTGACATTGAGTTTCATATCGAGATGTTAAGGGGATTGTTTCTGCTTTTCAGTGTCTCTGTGAGTAGGTATCATTTAAGGAAAAGGAATGAATCATGCATATTATATAAATAAGCACATACTTTTTTTTTTCTTATTTTATTTATTTGTCAGAGAGAGAGAGCATGAGCAGGGGGAGCGACAGAGGGAGAGAGAGAAGCAGACTCCACACTGAGCAAGGAGCCTGATGCAGGACTGGATCCCATGACTCTGGGATACTGATCTGAGCCAAAGGCAAATGCTTAACCGACTGAGCCACCCAGGTGTCCTAAGGACATACATATTTTTAAATCTTATGATGTGTACTAGATATTTGTTATAGCTCTGTGTAAAATACAAAGTATCTGTTTTTGTGTTGGCATATCTATAAAGCCCTAAATCTGATTTTAGGTATCACCGAAGAACCAGCTACATACATTTAGCTTCCCCCAAAGTAAATGAATATAGAACATATTTTGCCAGTGCCATAGGCATTGAGTTGACAAGCCCCAGGACATCTTTTGGTTACATGTTTTGAATGACCACATTTTGAGTTACAAGGCTAACCAACCTCATGGCCATAAAAAGTTCTAACACTCCCACCCTATTAGATATTGCATTTATATCTAGCTTATTCATTTCTGCCTCCACATTGGGTAACTAGGGAAACAATGATGTCACTGCTCAGTGTGGTACTTAGTAACTTCCCTATTTGGGCTCATGGTTTGGGAAGCCTGCAGTTATTTAATAAATCTCACCTCCAACTCTGTAATAAATTCATGCAACTTTTATTTTTCTAAGGGGAAAATAGGGGAAGCAGAATCACTCTGTATAATGTATTATTTGGAAGAAAATATTCTAAAATGTACTGTTTCTGAAAAATCATCTGTGCATTGGCAGCAAAAGTTTTTTGATAGACATTGACAACATAGAGCCAATTGTGTGACCCAAATTAATGTTCTTCCTGGACCACTTTCCTTTAAGCAGTCATCCTTCCACTGGCCTTCACTTTCATTGGCCACCACCCTTTACCCTCCACCTTACTTTTGTTTTGAGAAGCTAGATCTCTATCTTGGTCTTCTTCCTTGTAATCTTCTTTCCAACTCCATCACATTGGTTTAAAAAAAAGTTTTTAGAAATAAACAGTACCCGGGTATAGTCCTGGGCCCACTACTCTCAAAATGGAATAGAAATGAGCTGGCAGTCTTTCTAGTGAAATAAATAAACGGACACTCAGTACAGCTCAGCTATCACTTGCCTAATATATCTGTGTTTTTAGTTGCCAAAATCATTTCACTCCCCTTTTTTCCTCAAAATTGCTATACCCCCTTGCTGTTCTCCATTAACTTCTGACCTGACAGTATAATTCATTGAGGAACTTAAAGCAACCAGACATGAATTCCATTATTTCCTCACTATCTAACAAACTTCTCTGCCTCCAAATCTCTTTCCTTTTACTTCCCTGATTGAAAGTTACCAAAGGCCAACCTGACACTTGGGCTTAAGATCCTCCTTCCTGTCATTTGTGGTTCCCCGCCCCCCCTTCCCTTTCTGCTGGACATTCTCATCATCCCCATGGTCTACTGTTTTCAAAAGCCTTTCCCTGACCCTACATATCACTGTAGCTACCAGCCTGTTTCTCTTCTCTCCAGTCACTGGCAAATGGTATGTATTTCAAATAGAGAGCTGTCAGTTGTGTTGAATGCTGCTGAGGAGTCCGGAATCCACAGTTTGGGACCCTCGAGGAAGCATCTATATAATTTACTGTCTCCATTTCCACATCTTCTGTTGTCTTCAGCCTCCCCTCACCAAGCTTCTGCTCCATCACTCCCCCAAAACTGCTCTTATAAGGGTTCCCAGGAATCCCATCTGTCACATGCTGTGTACCCTTAACTTCTTGGCAGTGTTCAGTTCAACTGAATCTTCGCTTTAAAAAACCAGTTCTTGGGACGCCTGGGTGGCTCAGTTGGTTAAGCAGCTGCCTTCGGCTCAGGTCATGATCCCAGCATCCTGGGATCGAGTCCCACATCGGGCTCCTTGCTTGGCAGGGAGCCTGCTTCTCCCTCTGCCTCTGCCTGCCACTCTGTCTGCCTGTGCTCGCTCTCTCTCTCTCTCTAACAAATAAATAAATAAAATCTTTAAAAAAAAAAAATACAGTTCTTGGGGCGCCTGGGTGGCTCAGTGGGTTAAAGCCTCTGCCTTCGGCTCCGGTCATGATCCCAGAGTCCTGGGATCGAGCCCCGCTTCGGGCTCTCGGCTCAGCGGGGAGCCTGTTTCCACTTCTCTCTCTGCCTGCCTCTATGCCTACTTGTGATCTCTGTCTGTCAAATAAATAAATAAAATCTTTAAAAAAATTAAAAACCAGTTCTTCCAAAGGCAGAGGCTGAGACAAAGACTTTTATGCAGACTTGTCTATTTGGGGGAAAGATTCCAGGGAGCTCTCATGATAGATCCCAGACAAGGAGAAAAAGGCAGCAAGATTATATTCTGCTGCTGGCCATGGTTATGGGGGACCGATGCAGTCAGTGCTTGATTCAGAAAACCCTTATTTATAAGACCTTGAAGAGTCTTATAAAATATGCCTTGGAACTGTCTGCTTGGGGGTTAAGAGAGGAAACATGTGTCTGTGAGATCTCATCCCCTCCAGCTCAGGGGTGGGCCCCCACATGTGTTATCTTTCTAGTCCTCACTAAGTGCCAAGTGGGTTCCCCACTCCATGGGCCAGAGAAGCTCCAAGGCAGAAAGAGGGAGGTATCTGGTTTCTACCTGATCTACAGGTCTGGTTGTACCTGTGTGAAGCCTTTAAAGCTTCGTTGGGGCAGCCTTTGTAGTGCAGTTGGTTAAGCATCCAACTCTTGGTTTCGACTCAGATCATGATCTCAGCATTGTGAGATCTAGCTGCACATTGGCTCATTGTTCAGCACAGAGTCTGCTTAAGATTTTCTCTCCCTCTGCCCCTTCCCCCCGACCCCGGCTCTGCCCTGTGCTCTTCTTTCTCTCTCCCTCTCCCTGAAAAAAAACAAATAAATATTAAAAAAAAAAAATCTTTCATGGGGCTTGTCATTGCAGCAGTGACTGGAGTAAACATTGGGGCTGAGAAGATGTAAAGGAGTCGCAAGCTACCTGACACTACACTTATGAAGTACCTGTCCCTCTTTCTGATGTACTTTCTGATGGACTCTCTGCTTCACATCCTAATGTTGACATTCCCTATGGCTCTGTACTAAAGTTGCTGGTCTTTTAAAAATCCAACCACTTTCTAGGTGACCGTATTCATCCCCATAAATGTAAATATCATCTATTTGACTTCCAAATGTAGCCCTAGAACTCCAGACTGGTATATTTAATTATCTGCTTGTCTCATTCCATCTCATCATTTAGGGAATTATTGTAACATTAAAACCCTTGTAATCATTATCCATATCAATATCAATAGACCCAGAAGCCTCACTGTGTGTTTCTCCAACCCTATCATGTCCCCATGCTTCCCTCTAAAAGTAACCACTCTCCTGACTTTGTAGTAACCTCCTGTGTTCATGATGTTATTACCCAAGTGTGCATTTTTAGACTCTGTTGTTTACACTTGCCTGAATTTTTTAATATATTTTTGTACTTCCTCATAATTTGAAGGACCTGGGCAATTTTGACCTATAGTGTTTTCAGCAGTCTAGATTTTTTTCATGGTGCCATTTATCATGTTCTTTTCTTTTTTTAATTGGGTCCAGACACTTGATCAAATTCAGGTTAGATCCCTTTAGTAAGATTGCAGCTGGTTTTCTTGTCTCTCTTTTATAATGACATCGTCATCTAGATATGTTATTTCATGGGGTTATGAATTGCTGATATCCTACTTTAGCCATTTTCATTTATTCTCTGGAATTTTTTTTTTTAAAGAGATGCTTCTTTTTATCTACTATTTGATAGTTCAGTATATAGGAAAAGCAAGGTAAATGATTTTCATTAATTTATCAGTTTTCAAGATAATGAATTGGTTCTATCATCCCCTGGAGGAGATAATTATATTAGTATAAGCAGATGGGTTTATATACACTTTATAGGTTTTGAACCACTGCAATTCTTATATTTATTGAAGCTCAGAATGTCCCATTTGGGGCAGTAGAAGCCTCTTTTAAGTTGCTTCCTGAGTCCTTTAGACATGACCCAGTGATTTGTTAGCTTTTTACTTGGGTATGATAAGATGTACCAGGTTCATTTTTTTT
>RCUC01132667.1:0-28803 GCA_003697995.1 Taxidea taxus jeffersonii
ACCTGAGCCAAAACGAAGAGTCAGAAACAACTGACTGAAGCATCCAGGTGCCGTATCTTTCTGACTTTTTTTTTCTTTTCTTTTCTTTTTTTTCTTTGTGGCTATTTTCAGGATGTTCCCTGATCTTTGGTTTCAACAGTTTGACTGTGATATGCTGTTATGTTTTTCTTCCCATTTATCCTGTTTGGGGTTCTCTGGGCTTCTTGGATCTGTGGTTTGTTGTCTTTCGTTAATTTGGGATTCTGAGTGATCATCTCTTCAAGTATTTCTTCTGCCCCATTCTGTCTCCCTCTTCTTCTGGGACTTCCATTACATATGGGTTAGACCAGTTGTCATTGTACCATACGTCTTGGTGCTTAGTTTTGGGTTTGCTTAATTGTTTGTTTGCTTCTACTTTTTGGGAGACAGTCTGGTTCATTTTTGTTGATGTAACTCCGTTCAGATTTTTTTCCCTCCACTTTTGTCCCGTTGGATAACTCTGTTGAAGGAATTCTTCATTTCTGCTATTAAGGTTTTCCCTTCTAGCATTTCCATTTTTCCATTTGTTTATAATTTCCTACTCTTTGCTCAAATTCCCCACCTGTTATGCATGTTGTCCACCGTTTCCACTAGACTGTTTATAGTAAATATAGCTATTTCAAAGTCCCCAATTGATAGTTACATGTTAGCCATGCTCTTTTGTATTTATTTTTTATTTTTTTAGAAGCTAACTCTTCCAATCATGGAGTCATGTTCATCCTTTCTCTGATTTTCCAAGTTGGTCTCCCCAGTCCTTGGAAGACAAGACCTGGCACGGCTTTCCACTCCCTGGCTCTTGGCTGGGTTGTCTTCAAAAGGTTTTTGTCCTCTCCATTTTACCAGTGCCTCCTTGCAGGTCATGCTTAGGTCTTAAAGCAGGCCGTTTCCTCATGTCCCCTTCTCCATTTTAGTATTGGCTTGTCATCTTGGAGTCCCCCAAGGCCACAGGCCACACAAGCAGATCTATGGCCAATCCCTAAATCTGGCTTGAAGAAATATGCCAAGAAGTATTCCTTTCCATGCCTCAGGCTTCCTGGAGTTTTTTTGGGGGGGTGGAGGTGATATCTTATTTGACCACGTACATAAAGTTTGCTCTGAAAAAAAAAAAATGAAGCTCGTGTATCACATCAAAAACCTCATAACTAGAAAAACACCATATATATCACATATCATAGAGAGACACAGATAGAGAGATATCTCTCCTTGGTGTCCAAACCTCTTGGCTTCCCAGGTTAGACAATCCACAGCTTCTTTGCCTTCAAGGAGATGGAACCGTCGACAAAGCAGAAGAATCTGGCAGACACTCTGCTCGCTTGCCAGAGTGCTTGCTAGAGGATGTCCAGAAAGTCCAAGTTCACCATCACCAGACCAGGTGTAGCCAGTAGGCACCTTAAGCCCAGTGCCAAGAGCCTATAAAAATGTACGAAACCCTTAAAATGTCATTGGCTTCAAAATACAAGTCTGTAAACATATTAATATGCAATTGCTGACAAAACATAATACTGTCAGTTTCATCACACTGTCAAATTTAGTATTAAAATATCCTTGTTACATCTACAAAACTTGTTAGATTTCATCCCTATGCATGAAGATCGTTGAGGAGTCACAGCCAACGACATGTTAAAAAAACTCTTAGCCGGTTATTTCCAAAGCAAAGTTATACAAATCCTTTCAAATTATATAAAGCAGTACATTTAGCATGAGGGTATTTTATTATGTGGGATACCACTGGGGCAAAGGCGTCCAAAGAAAGAATAAGCCTGGGACCTGAAAGGCCAGGAGCGGAGGGATCGCCTGAGCTGTCCTGTGTGAGACCTGCATCAGGAATGCCTCTCACCCTCCTCTCCATCCTTGCTGTGTGCTAAGCCATTGCTCAGAAGTCATTTTCTACTCTGACATCATCCAAAGGCCAGCTGTTCACATCCCATATCCTCCTCTTCCTTCCAGATTCTGGACCTTGAGTGGAAGCCTGGATAGGCACAGTTCCTAATAAACAGAATCACTGGATTACAGGTTCTCTGAGGACAAGGTCATTTCCTGACCAATGTCAAGAAAGGTGCAGCTGGGCCAATGGAGAAGAGGGCGAGGGTGAAGACCAAGTTCAAGATGGGGCAGACAGCTGTGTGCCAGGGAGAGCGGGGCGGGCATGGCTGCTGGTTGGCTGAATGAACTCACAAAGGCGGTGTTGTAACTGCATCGAAGACAATTCCCAGAGATGGCCACCTTGGCCCACACCATCTAGATTTGGAACTTTTGTGTCCCCTTGTCTTCCCCCTGTGCCCTCACTCAGAGACCTACACGCCTCTGCCTCCCACTCAATGACACTTGGCCTTGACTGGTACTTGATATCACCTTTTGTTCTTATCTTCTGAGCTTTCCCGATAATTATCAGCACAACAGTTACTTATCTGTCCAGGACTGTGATTCAGTGAAAGGTTACTGGTGTCTGCTGTGTGCCAGGCACTAATCGTGGCCATCTCAGCTTGTTGGCTCCCAAAGGATAGAGACACCTCTTGGGGAAAGCCCCCAGTGGGCATCCAGGTCAGGAGCTGGGTGGTCATGGAGCTGGTTGGGGAAATGAGTTGGGGAGGTGTGGGTTTTCAGCAGCAACACAGAAATCCTTAAAAATAAACACACCGCTATTTTATTAAAAATGTACAGTTTGGGGACCGAAGGAGGGAAGTAGTGTTTCTCAAAGTTCTAGGACTACTTAGCGATACCCAGGATGTTTGTGCAAAAACACCAGCTGGGAACCTGCCTTTGAAACAAGTTTCCATGTGATGTTTAGTCACCCTGAAGTTTGAGAATCACTGATGAAGGGATGGAGCAGGGACTGAGATCTTCTCGATCCTTCTGGCTTTTTAGAATTCCAGGAAAGGACTCATTGGACTTTTTACAAGCGAGCTCAGCTGACTCATCTGGGGCTTCCTGGTGTTCCTTTCTGTCAGCCACCAAGGCACTGAAAAAGTCCATTCAATTATGGGTTGGAGAGCAGCTGAGAGGAGGCCACCCAGCCCATCCAGCCCACCCAAGCGCTTCCCTCGTGGCCTCTGGGAGACAGTCCAGGGCCTCACCCAGCCTGGATCCCAATGTGGAACTGCTCACCGTAACACTTGTGCCACATCCTAGGGGCTCTACCTTTTGTCACACATCACAGGGTACTTCCTCCTCCCTCCCCTCATCCTTCCCTGTTCTTTCCTCTCCATCCGGGTACCTTCCTCGCCACTCCCTGCTTGCTAATCTCCTTCCCCAGAAACAAGTTACCAGCCCTCTCGTCTGTCTGCAGCAGGGTAGAGGTCTGTGTGAGTCTGTGCTCCCTGCACCTTGGCCGAGCACGTGAACCACCGAGCTTGGGCTGCGAGGGACTAGTCCGTGAGCTGAGGAGGGCGGAGCACTTCGAATCAGCCTTGAGATTCTTCTGCCACAGCAGACAGTGTTTGGTATGTGCGGGCACTTGGTGATCTCACCGGTCAGTCAGGGAGCCCAGGGGAGAGGTTTACAAGAAGGCAGAGCCAGCTCTTGGCGGAGGGGGTCTGCTGGTTTTTGAGGGCCAGGGCCTTTCTAGTGTCCCAACCCATGGAGGGACAATGAAGAGCCCTTCCTGGTGTTCTAAGGGGACACCCCGGGTGTTCTAAGGGGACACTGCGGGGGCCTGTAGATGAGACAGGCTATCCACCTCAGACAGGAGAATGGGGAAGGCGGTGTGCAGCCTGTTCCTACTTAGGAGACTAGATGGTGCCGTGACCTGGCTCGAGGAGCTGCTGAGGGTGAGAGGGACACTAAGAAGTGAGTGACCTGGGACCACACCGCAGCTGGATGTGAGGATCCTTGGTGAACCAAGGGCAGGTGGCCAGAGAGAAGGTACCCTCTAGGAGGAGTGAAAGCGGAGTGTGTCTCCATGCAAGGAGCCCTTGCAAAGAAAGCAGCATGGCCAACCCCCGCCACACCTCCAGGCAGCAGTAGCTTGGGCAAGTGGCAGAGAACTTTCATTAGAGAGTGGCCGATTCCCGTGCCACAATAATGGGGTCCCAAGACAACGTGGAGAGCCCCTGCACTGCATTCCGGACCAGACTGACATGCAGAGAGGGGATACCCACCTGGGATGTGGAGCAAGCAGACAGAAGAAGCAGGGCTTTGCCTCTACACCTGATAGTATGATGCACTGAACAGAGTTGTATGGAGTTAAGAAAGGGGGGAAGAAAATTGTATTCACTTAAATTCCCCTGGAAAGGGGAAGCTGTCTTTGATGGGAACAATATTTTGATAAGTGCGTAAGCCTGAAGCTGAGATCCCAGTGGAGGCCTGGGTGTGGGTGGAACAGCTCTGCAGGAGACAGGAAGGAGTGAGTTCTGCATGTTATGCCAGAGGGGGGGAAGAAAGGAGGCTGTCGTTTGGTATTCACCCAGAAGCCCTTTCCCCAACACTCCTCCCACCCCCCCGGTAAACTTTCAAGGGTCAAGTGGAGTGTGTATTCTTGATATTTCTGTATACATATTTATGTGTGTGGGAAGAACAAAGGCCTGAGATTCAAACAGATGCCAAGCCAAGCCCAGGCCTTGGCAGGGATGCAGAGAGAGGAGGAACTCAGGGAGAAGAGACTCTACCATGGGGGGCCTTGGGCAAGTTTAGCTAAATCTTAGTGGAGCGGGGCCCCAACTGACCTCCGGTTTCCCGAGTTCTGCCACAGTATGGTTTTGGTTATGTTCAATTAATTCCGTTTGCTCTTTCCAACTCAGCGGATAACGTATGCATATACGGACACACACATATCTCTTAGCCACTCTCCGGGAACTGGAAGCCAGGTGTCTGTGTACCATCTGGGACCCTTGGGCCTGCTTCAGAGCAGAAGCAGAGCCAAGGGCCAGCCTTGTTTGATGTTACCATGTCATCCTGTCTTCCCTAAGTCCCTGTCTGGAGGGCAGGGCAGTAGCAGCATCCTATAGCCTTGGTTCTGGTTAGATCTAGACTAGCAGGCCTCAGTGCCCTCTCCCTGTCAAAGATCTACAATTGGGGAAGGGCCAGGGCCACAAGGGGCAGCTGGGATTGTCTCCAAACATCTAAAAAGGCTCCTTGAAAGAGGCTTGAGTCTTCAACAGTGACATCTTCAAGCCTGGAGAGCCAAAGGAGTGTGGAAGCTTCCTAACTAGAAAAGCCTCCTGTTGGCCCACTGAGTACCGCCCCTTCCCCTCAGCAGTTCTTCCTAGGAACAATTCTCCAAGGCAGTAAGGAAATGAGAACACCAAAGACAGGCCCAGGCCCGAGTGTCAGTTTCATCATAGGATTCTTGGTCTCCCTCATCTCTCTAACCCTGCACTTGGTTCTCTCAACGAGAACAACCCCCCAGCCTAGGGCAGAATTCACCTCCTGAACCAACTCATGGTCAGCTCAGGCAACAAGTGGGCAGTTAAGACTTGCATAGTGATCTTTTGATCACTAAGTAAAGTCCTGTGAGAGAACTAGAATGGTGGCGTGGGGACCCAAGCTGATGGCTGGTGAGGCAGCTGAGCATCTCTGTCTGATCTGGTATGATAAATGAGGTCGTTATGAATGTCGGGAAAGTGATCTCTTGGGTTGTTGGACTGAGATGGTATGCACTCTGGCCCCTGGACTTGGTGGGAAGGTCTCCCCAAATCCAGATTAACTGTCTAGGCTTGCACCTCACCAGGTCTTGAGGGACTGTAAGCTTCTGCAATAGGAGGAAGGCACATCCAAGGCCAACAGCCGGGGAATGTCAGGGTAGCCTCCAAGCAGGTCCCAGGGCAGGCTGGGGGGAGTCCTCTTTTCTATTGGGTGACTGGAGGAGGCCACATCCGTTCTCCAGATGGCCTCCATCTGGTTCTCCTGCTGGCTGGGGTGTGGAGGTTGAAAGCATAGAAAAGAGACAAAAAGTTAGATACACAGAGGGAGATCAAGAAGCAATAAGCTCCCCAAATCCGTAAGGCCCAAAACATTGGGTCTTGTTTTCTTGCCCTCTCAAATAGTTGTCACCACCGTCCTGTCACCTCACTTCTCCTTGACCCTAAGCCTCATCTCCCTGGGGCTTCTCTGGCTGAGGGGCAGCTGGAAGGGTGCTAGGATGGCCTCTGTTCTTCTAGGCATGTGTTCCAGGGCTGCCCCACACAGGAGAGGATGTGTGTGTTCTTGACCCCCCCTAGAAGCTCATGGTATCTCTCTCTCTCTTTTTTTTAAGATTTTATTTATTTATTTGACAGAGAGAGAGAGATCACAAGTAGGCAGAGGCAGGCAGAGAGAGAGGGGGAAGCAGGCTCCCTGCTGAGCAGAGAGCCTGATGCAGGGCTCTATCCCAGGACCCTGAGACATGACCTGAGCGGAAGGCAGAGGCTTAACCCACTGAGTCATCCAGGTGCCCCTCATTGTATCTCCTTCTGAGACTGGAGGTTACATGGTGGGAAGGATCAGGCTTGTTTATATGGACAGAATAATAGCAGGTGCTGGACCAACAATGCTCAGTTGTAATTTGAAACCTACTTGGCCTGGCTGGCTTCTGAAGCCCACGTTGTCGTCGTCATCTCACACACACACAAACACACGCGCGCACTCTCTCTCGTGCCAATGGCCAGAGTGGAGCAGGGTGGCTGAGAAGACAGGCATCTTGCAACTCATGAGGTAAGCTTGGCCTCTCTGTGTCCTTACCAAGCTGCCAGTCTTCCCAGTCTGGCCATCCCCAGTCTTGCTCCCAGTACCCCCACCCATCCCTCGGGCTGCCCGTCACCTAGTCACCTACCGGGCCCGGCGCAAGGGTGCACATTCCCAGTGCTTGGGTGTGAAGTGCTCTGGGGACTGCCTGCTGAAGGGGCCGCAGGAGTGGATGCGCCGGAGAGAGGATGGGGGTGGCTTGTTTTTCCTGGACTTTGGGTTGGTGATCACGGGAGTGTGCAGATGGATGTTCCACTCCAGCTGGAGCTAGAGGAACCAGCAGAGAGGCGTCACGGAGACAGGAATTCATCCCCTCTCAAGATCACAGCCTGACTCAGGGCTGAGAAAGGAAGGTAAGCCCCAGGAATCCCTCCAATCAGAGACCCCTGGGACCCCCGAATATCAAATTTCCTAAAAATTTCTTGAATTCTTTTCTTTCTTTTTTTTTAAAGATTTTATTTATTTATTTGACAGAGAGGGGAGACACAGCCAGAGAGGGAACACAAGCAGGGGGAGCAGGAGAGGTAGAAGCAGACCCTCCACTGAGCAGGGAATCTGATGTGGGACTTGATCCCAGGACCCTGGGATCATGACCAGAACCAAAGGCAGATGCTTAACAACTGAGCCACCCCAGCATCCCAAAATTCCTTGAATTCTTATTTGCTAGGTTATCTCCTATTTTCTCCTTTGTTGTGGAGAAGCTGGACAGTGAGTGAAAGAGCAAGGAAAAAACTAAAGGAAGTCAGAGCAACAGGAACTTGAGACAGCACACAGGGCTCATGATGTGAGGCTGAGTTGTGCCCAGAATGCTCTGGGTATATTTTTCTCCAGCCCCTGCCTTGGCATTGCGTGAAGAGTGAGGGAACCCTCCCGATCCCCTTCCTTCTCAGCCTCAAAACCAATGTAGCAAGTCCAAGCTACCTATAGGAGATGATCAGGGCTAGGGGAAAGTGGTAGGAAACTGACTTGAGAGGACAGCCCCAAGGCCAAGGTTCCTCCAGCTGCCCAATGTTGGCACTTATGCTGCGTGCCTCAGCACATAGCTTCCCCCAAACTTGAATTGCCCTCTTGGCTCAACCCTAGGGAGAATTCCCTGTGGGTTCTGATCACAATCACAATGCTGTGATTTCCCAATCCCCCCCAACTATCAGCTAGCTCCCTGTGGACCACGTCAACACTTGCTGATTCTCTGAGCTCGCTAGCAGGGGAAACCGAAGCTGGCCCTCAGAGAGTACAAACGGGTCAAACCCATGGGTCAGGCCTCAAAATGACTTTGTACTGTCAATAGCAACACCAAAACCCAGAAGGCTATGAGCAGAGCTGTGAAAATTGAGAAAGAAAATAATTCTAACCTAGACTTCTGTCTCCAGGCAAACTTTCCATTCAGAGTGAAGAGACTGAGTGAAGACATTTTCAACCAGGGTCTCAGTGGTTTTCCCTGTCAGGAGCCTTAGGTAGGAAGTGATGGGAAGAGACCTGGCTTCTGGAAGCCAAGGGAGCTGTCCCAAGAGAGCAGCAGAGTGAGACCCCAGCATGTGGGTGCCAAAGACAGATGTGACCGAGCTGGGAGAGCAATTAGAACCCCCAGGAGCAGAGCAGAGGGACCCATGAGGGAGGGAGAACTTGGGCACAAAGCTGGGACTGCAGGGTCCTGCTGCCTCCCCTCTCCCGAAGAGTCCTTCTTCTACAGCTCATTCTGAGGGCCCCTCTCTCTCTCCCAGCCTCCCCCATATATGGAAACTGGAAAGTTACCCTTCCTCCCACTCAGGCACCTTCAGCCTTTTCCTCCTCTTGCTTCAGAGGCTTTTACCTGCCCTCTTAGTTCATTTCAGCTGCCCTGTCCCCATTTCTACTCCAGAGCCCTGTTGGCTCACTTCCTGGCCCTGTCCCTCCTGATAGCACTGACCTCTGGCAGGGAGGCCCACCTTGGGGAACATGGTCGCCATGCTGCTCAGACACTCTCGGCGCTTCTCCTCCAGGTCCTTCTGCTTGTCTGCCCAGGCCTGCAGCCAGAGGTTCTGCAGGTGGTCGATGTTATCCAGGAAGATGTAGAGGTTCTGGGCCTTGTAGGCAGTCCCAGTTTCCCGCATGACGTTTATGTGGTCAGTCACTTCCTGTCTGGGAGACAAGGAAAGTGACGTCATGGGTGAAAGGGCTTCCCGCTCCCCCAAGTCTGTCAAGCAGAGAGGACTCTGTGTTGTAGATGCTGACAGCAAGGAGAGCAACAGAGGCTGCTGAAAGCTGAGGAAAGCAGGAGGCAGAGAAGTGCGAGGTGGTGGCAGGTGAGGAGCCGTGGGGCCTGGCTGGAAACAGGGAGAGAGTGGAAGGCAGGCCACGGAGCATAGTAGGTGCATTAGGGACAGGGTGAAGGGAAGAGAGTAAGAAATAAGGGAGTGGGCTTTGAGGAAAAGCAAGTGCCTGACCTGCCATGGCCCCAAGGCCAGACACCCTTTGCCAGTCCCCTCCCTTAGGGGACCTTGTCTGGGGGGACCTCTCCATCCCCATTCGCCCTGCGCTCCTCCTCTCTGGTTGGGTGTTGGCTCTGCCCACACGTGGCGGGGGGCTCGGGCACCAGGGGTACCTACCGGAGGCTCTGGAAGCGCCTGTAGAGGATGTACCTGTGGCACAAGCACTGCAGCCGGAGTGTGCCGAGCTCCATGGTGGTGGTGGTGAGCTCCAGCGCCTTGCTGCGCAGTGAGTGCGGCAGCCCCAGCTCAGCCTCCTCACTCAGGAGCTGTAGGTTCTTCCTCTGGGCCTCTGCATCCATGTGGTATACTTTGCCCTTAAGAGCTGCTGGGGAGATTTGCAACGGAGGCCGGGACACCTTTCGGATGGATGTCCCTGTGACAGGGAAGGAGGCCGATTTCTTGGGCTTCATGGGAACCTGGGAGGCCCATGGTTTCTGGGTAGACTTGGCGGAACGCAGGTTCCTCTGGTGTCTGGGGGCAGGCTGCTGGGTATTAGGGGACCTGGGCTGGCGTGGCCTCCTGCCTTGGTGAGCAGACTGGGCCCGGCTTGGGGGAGGTGCCAGGGATGTCTTTTCCAGGTCTTTCCACTGCTTGGTGGTCGTGAAGATCACCCTGTCCACATCCTCCCCCAACCGCTCCAGGTCTCTCCGTGGGCCCCCTTGCTCCTTCTCCTGCTGGCCCAACCTCTGCTGCTGCTCCCTCGCCGCCTCCTCCATCTTCCACTGCTGCAGCTTCTCCTGGTGCTCCTGCTCCAGCAGGGCCCATTTCTTCTGCCGCTGCAGCCACATTGCCTCTTCCTCCAGCCACTGCTGCCTCTGTCTCTCCCAGCTGAGTTCTTCTTCCCAGTGCTCCACCTTGCTCTCCAAGGTCACCTTCTCAGAGCTCTCTGGGGACAGCTGCATCCTAACATGGGACTTGATTTGGAGTCCTTCCTTCTCCTGGGCTGCTTTCTGGAAGTCCTCCTGGTCTTTGACTTGGTGGCCTGGGCTCTCTGCTGCCAGTCCTTCCCATTTCTTAGGAAACTTGTGGTCTACTGGGGATAGCAACATGGGCTGGAGACATTCAGTGTCCTTGCTGCTGTACACATCGGCAATCCTTGAATGTGTGGTCATGGTGGAAAGTGCCTGAGACGTTGAAGGCCTAGTACCACTGTCCCAGGCTTCAGTCATGAAACCTGGGGGCAGTGACAAAAGCAACCTCTCCTGTTGGGTTTTCTCTAGGACTCTTTCTTTCTTTGGGAAGGTCTCTTTCTCAGCAGGGCCCAGGGAGTCGATCAAGATCTTGGCTGGTTCTTCTGCTTGATCTCTAGCAGACTGAGCCTTCTTCAGCTGGAACTCTAAGGCATGCTTTATCAGGAGAAGGTCATGGTATTTTCCCCCTAGAATTTCCACCTGCTTTAGTAGGGCATCCCTCTTGCTCTGGAGAACTTGGAGGGAATTCTGAAAGTAGAGCCTCTGGCTGCTGAGTTCTTTGGTCATCTCTATTTCCAGGTTCCTGTATTTGGTCTCTAGGTTACTGTTCTCTTTGTGCTGGAGGGTCAAGGCCTTGTTGAGGTTCTCCACCACAGCAGACATGTACCTGATGGCTCTGATCTCCCCCTGGTTGAACATGGTGGAGTCCAGGAGCTCCTGCAGCATGGACGTTACCTCAGAGACCTTCGTGCACGTAGTATGCTTGTCCTGGAGCATCTGCTCTGGGCTCAGTGGCTGAGGGTAGGATGCAGATCTGGGGGGGGCTTTGTTCCCACCAGCCCTGCCAGAAGGTATGTTTGGATACTAGAAGAGATGGAGAAAACAAAAGCAACAAATTCCTGTGGGTGCCACGGATTATATGGATTCTCTACACCCTGCTTGGCCAAATTCCCCATCCAACGCTCTTAGGCCTTTGGCAAGAATAAGGAGCTGAGCCAACACGTGAGACCAGGGGAGATGTTGTCAGGAGAGGTCTCTGCCAGGCTGAGCTTGCCCAGAGCCTGCCCACTGAGGTCTGCCAGCTCTAAGGCACCTACAGGGCCCATGGGGCCTGAAACTATCTAATTCAATGTATTTCTGATCCTACATATTTCCCTGGAGTAAAGTTACTTTTCTAATTATGCTCCTTCCCAGCCTCAGTATCCATGTTTGGCTCCCTACTGTCAACTACCCAAACTCTGGAAGCCTACCTGGGACTTAGATTCCAGATCACCTGAGAAGCTGTTTCCCTTTCCCAGTTACCACTAGACTGTGTAGAGAATTTATCACATGATTCTGCCACTGTTCACATGTTGGGTTTTTTAATGACTAATGTCTTCTTCCATTTGCGGGGTCATGAGCTCTTTTGATACTTTGATGAAAGCAGGGGATCTTCTCCCCAGGAAAATGCACATAAACATAGGCCGTGCACTCTTACCTGTTCATAGACTTCAGCTCCTCAGGGCTGGGTCAAGGTCCTAGTGGTATTCCCTTTATCTATGTACATAGGGCTGCTAGAGTGATTATCTTGGAACATCCATTCACTTGTCCATCTGACAAACATCACGGACAGAAAAAACACTAGCTAACTTTGGATGACAGGCTAAAGGGTACATGGGAATTAAGTGGCACTGAAGTCAAGCTAGCACTTAGCTAATATTGTCAGAGAGGCCATATGGCCTAGTGGTTCAGAGGTTGAATTCTAGAATCAGATAGCTTGGGCTTGAATCCCATCCTTACTACTTGCTTTAGGCAAGTTTCCTAACCTCTCAGTGCCTCTGTTTCTGAAAAATGGGGATCATCACAGCATCTACTCATCTACTCCACTAAATCATGCATGTTTAGTGGCAAGCACAGAACTGGGTACCTAGTAAGTGCTCAGTGGGTAATCCCTAAGAAGAAATGAATAAGGCACAGCCTTTGTCCTCCAGGAGTTTATAATCTAGCAGGGAAATGCATATAAAAATAAGTATATTTCAGGACATAATGTGCTAAGGATTGTAGGAGAGACTGTCTCCTTCTTGCGCACCCTTCCCTGCTTCCTTCCTTCCCCAACTATCAATCTTGCTTGAGAAGGATCCTGGCCATGAGAATCAATGACAAAACCCTAACATGACCTACTGCTTATTAAGCCCTGAGCACGGTGCCCGATGCCTCAGACCCAATGGAGCCCTGCATATGGGTGGTGTGCTCCTCACTTTGTGTATGACAAGAATGAGGTTCAGAAAGATGAAACAACCTGTTCAAAGTCACACAGCCTGAAATTGGCACATGGGATTCAAACTCAAGTCCATATGACTGTGAAGCCCATGCTCTTGAGTAAGATTAAGAAGCTGGAAAACCCAAGTGTGGGGTCTGGTTTTGCCACAGTTTTTTTTTTTTTTTTTAATTTAGTTTTATGGTTCTTTCTCTTCTCTGAGCTTTAATGTTGTCATCTACAAAATGTAGGAGGAGGGGCACCTGGGTGGCTCAGTTGTTAAGCATCTGCCTTAGGCTCAGGTCATAATTCCAGGGTCCTGGGATCAAGCCCTGCATCAGGCTTCCTGCTCCATGAGAAGCCTGTTTCTCCCTCTCCCACTTGTGCTCCCTTTCTCACCGTGTCTCTGTCAAATAAATAAATAAATAATCTTTAAAAAGGAAAACAAAATGTAGGAGGAGTAAATAATCTCAGGTCCCTTCTAGGGCTGATACAAGTAGAATTTCAAGGTTGAGCTGTGTTGTTGATTGATCATTTCTGGAGCAGCCACAGTTGAGAAGGTTCTGGAAGGGCCTCTGGCTGAGTCTCACTAGACTTCTTGGCTCTGCAGCTGGATTTGGAGTAAGGAAGGGATGTTCTTTGGGCTCCAGCTACATACTCCATCCAGCCTTTCTGGCTTGTTAGCCTTGATTTCCCAGGACCTGCATGAGGCTACAGCCTCAGGAAGCACCAACAGGGACCTGTCTCCACATTACTCCTCCCTCCACAGCTCAGATCTGCTCAGTGCTCAACTTGGGTTCAATAGCCCAACCCCTCACTACTGACCCTCTGTCTCAGATAAGGCTTTTGTTAGTGGAGAAGAGTCAGAAAGACCACCATAGGCCCCAGTATGAGACTTCTTCCTCTGAGATGACATCCACCCCACCCAATCCTCCCCAACTCCCCACGCCTGCAACCTACTTTGTGTCCTTTTCTTTTGTCTTTCAATGAGAGTAGAGCAGAGGGAAATGAGAGACTCGATGCCTCCTTTGGTGGCAATGAGGGAGAGAGGTAACACCTTCTCCATCACCTCAATCCATTCATCCAGAGCTTTCTCTTCCTCCTTACCCTTCCTGTTCTTGAGCTCATAGGTCAGACTGTCACCTGTAAAGGGAGTAGGGGGGTACAGGCTGAGTGCAATCTGTCCTCTAGGGAGCCCCAAGGAGTCCCACAGCATGGGGGTTACACCAGCAGGTTTTGAGGTTGGATTGGATTCACCTCTTACTAGCTGTGTGATGTTGGGTAAGTTACTGATTTCTCCGAGCCTCAGCATATATGCCTGTGAGAGGGCTGGATAGAAATTAAATGAGATAATACATGTGAAATGATTAACATGAAGTCTGCTATGTAGAAAATATGCAATAAACATTAAACTGTGTTGTTGTTTAACTATAAGCCCAGGGTTGTGTCTGTCTTTTTTGCTCTATATCCCCTTTGCCTAGTCTGGTATCTGGACAATTAAATGAATTAACTGGAGTGAACAACCCTGCTTAGATCTTGGGGGCAGCTGAAGGACCACAGAACTGAGAGCTCCTTGGGGGCAGGGCAGTGTGAAGGACATGGGGCCCATCCCTATACCATCTTACACCAACATTGCACCATCTGCCCAACCTCATTGCAGAGGAAGGTTTTGTGAAGGCACAACTCTGATCTTAATGGGGGTAGCACCTAGCTCTAGGGCTGCGTCTAGATGGTCTACATTCAAGTGGTTATACCAATTCTTAACAGCTGGCATCAGTGCTGTTTGGCACAGTGCCCATGAAGTAAAGGTCATTAAGTACTTTGAATATCATCTGTGGGTTCCTCTATAAACTACCTGGTATGTTCTGCCAAAAAAACTGTTAGAACTAATAAACAAATACAGTAAAGTTGCAAGATACAAAATCAACATACAAAAATCAGTTGCATTTCAGGGCACCTAGGTGGCTCAGTAAGTTAAACATCCAACTTGATTTTGGCTCAGGTCATGATCTCAGGGTTGTGGGATAGAGGCCACTATCAGGCTCTACATGGCGTGGAGCCTGCTGGGGATTCTCTCTCCCCCTCTCCCTCTGCTCCTCTCCCAGACTGCATGCACGTGTGTGCATTCTCTCTCTCAAAATAAATAATAGTAAAGGTCTCTCTTTTTTTTTTTTCAAGATTTTATTATTTATTCATTTGACAGACAGTGATCACAAGTAGGCAGAGAGGCAGGTAGAGAGAGAGGAGGAAGCAGACTCCCTGCTGAGCAGAGAGCCGGATGCGGGGCTCGATCCCAGAACCCTGGGATCATAACTCAAGCCGAAGGCAGAGGCCTTAACCCACTGAGCCACCCAGGTGCCCCTAGTAAAGGTCTCTTTAAAAATCAGTTGCATTTCTATATGCTAACAATAAACTATCTGAAAAAGAAAGAAAATAACCTCCTTTACAACAGCATCAAAAATAATAATATACTTAGGAATAAATTTAACCGAGGAGGTAAAGGATCTCTACACTGTAAACTGTAAGCTGTTGATAGAAGAAATTGAAGAGGACACATATAAATGGAAAGGTACTCCATATTCATGGATTGGAAGACAATATGGTTTAAAATATCCATATAACCATCTTAGAGCCATCTACAGATTCAGTGAAATCTCTAACAAAATCCCAACAGCATTTTTCACAGAAACAGAAAAAACAATCCTAAAATTCACAGAGAACCACAGAAGGCCCCAAATAGCCAGAGTGATCTTGAGGAAAAAGAACAAAGCTGGGGGTGTCATACTATCTGATTTCAAATTGTGCTACAAAGCTATAGTAATCAAGACAATATGGTATTGGCATAAAAAGAGATAAAGGGACAAGTAGAATAGAATCAAGAACCCAGAAATAAACCCTTGCATTCATGGGCAACTAATATTTGAAAAGCAAGCCAAGAATACGCAGTGGTTGAAGGATGGCTCTTCAATGAGTGATGTTGGTAAACCTGGACATTCATGCAAATCTTACACCATTTACAAAAATTAACTTGAAGTAGATGAAAGACTTAAATGTAAGACCTGAAACCATAGAACTCTTAGAAGAAAACATAGGGAAAAGCTTCTTGACATTGGTCCTGGCAATGATTTTGTAGCTATGACACCAAAAGCAAAGGCAACAGAAGCAAACATAAACAAGGGGGACTACACCAAATTAAAAAGTTTTTGCACAGTAAAAGGAACCATCAACAAAACAAAATGATGGGGCGCCTGGGTGGCTCTGTGGGTTCAAGCTTCTGCCTTAGGCTCAGGTCGTGACCCTGGGGTCCTGGGATCTAGCCACAGGAGGCTCTCTGCTCAGTGGGGAGCCTGCTTACCCCCATCCCCAGCCCCCACCTGTCTCTCTGCCTACTTGTGATCTCTGTCGGTCAAATAAATGAGTAAAATCTTAAAAAGAAAAATGATAAAGGCAATCTACAGAATGGGAGGAAGTATTTGCAAACAGGTTTATCTGATAAGGGGACAATATCCAAAAGAAGGAGCTCAGATAACTCAATAGCCAACAAAACAAATAATCCAATTTAAGAAAACTGAGGCAAAGGCCATACAGAAGCCATGATAAAGACCAAAGGAGGGGGCACCTGGGTGGCTCAGTAGGTTAAAGCCTCTGCCTTCGGCTCAGGTCATGATCCCAGGGTCCTGGGATCGAGCCCCGCATCAGGCTCTCTGCTCAGCGGGGAGCCTGCTTCCCTTCCTCTCTCTCTCTGCTTGCCTCTCTGCCTACTTGTGATCTCTCTCTGTTAAATAAATAGATAAAATCTTAAAAAAAAAAAAAAAGACCAAAGGAGGGGGACCCCTGGGTGGCTCAATCAGTTGGGCCACTGCCTTTGACTCAGGTCATGATCCCAGCATCCTAGGATCGAGTCCCACCTCGGACTCCTTCCTCCACAGGGAGCCTGCTTCTCTCTCTGCCTCTGCCTGCCACTGACTGCCACTCCGCCTGCTTGTGCGCGCACGCTCTCTGACAAATGAATAAATAAATAAAATCTTAAAAAATAAAGACCAAAGAAGGCTGGCCTGTTCTCAGAAGCTTTCCTTTCGTGATGCGAGCACCCAGCTTCCAGAATGTGGCCCCTTGAAAAGTGACTACAACTTAACTGCCCAACCATAGCCATTCTGTGGCTACACAAGAGTCATACCCACATCCCTTTAATCAAATTTTCTGCACTAGCCCCAACACATTCTGAACTGGTTTAAGTGTAAAGGGCACAGAATCAGTTACCAGACAGCCTCTCGACTTGGGGAGAAAACTACCTACTGGTGGTTACTCTCAGAGATGTCCTGGTGTTGAGAAAAGCAGGCAAATGTGTGTCCCCTGTTGTGCTGATAAATATGTCCAAGCCATATGTCAGTGTGGACCTGGCTGGGGAGGGACCAACTACTCCAGAGATGAGGAACCAGCCATGCAGAAAAATCAAATGGCTTGCCTAAGTTCATACACCTCCTAAATGGTAGACACAGACTCACATCTTCTCCACAGCCAGTAATTTTAACCACAAGGGTATGGTGACTCCTGAAGTCAAACAGGAGCTTTAGTGAAAGTGACAATGGTCGGTGGCCCTGAAGGAAGGGAGGGCAGGAGGCCAACAGCACCAGACAATTATTAAAATAAGTATCCTTAGAGATATTTTAAAAAAAGATTTTATTTATTTATTTGACAGACAGAGATCACAAGCAGGCAGAGAGGCAAGCAGAGGAGGAAGCAGGCTCCCTGTGGAGCAGAGAGCCCGACGTGGGGCTTGATCCCAGGACCCTGGGATCATGACCTGAGCCGAAGCAGAGGCTTTAACCCACTGAGCCATCCAGGTGCCCCAGTATCCTGAGAGATATTGAGAACACACTAACATTAAAGATGACAACTTTAAAATGACACCAATCTGGACACACTTCTTTTGTTACTTGTCATATTAATAATGTAGAGCCAGATTGTATTTATGATTCCTTTCAACCCTATGATTAAATACGTATATGAAAGAAAAAAAGGCAAAAGATCTGAATAGACATTTTTCTAAAGACGCACAAATGGCCAACAGGTACATGAAAAGGGGCTCAACACTAATCATCAGGGAAGCACAAATTAAAACCACAAGGAGCTATTACCTCATACCTGATAGGATGGCTATCATGAAAAAGACTAGAGATAACAAGATTTGGTGAGGATGTGGAAAAAGGGGACCCTTTTGCACTGCTGGTGGGAATAAAAATTGGTACCACCATTTTGGAAAACAGTATTTAATCTAAAAATTAAAACAGGGACCTGGGGGTGCCTGGGTGGCTCAGTGGGTTAAGCCTCTGCCTTCAGCTCAGGTCATGGTCTCAGGGTCCTGGGATCGAGCCTCACATCAGGCTCTCTGCTCAGCGGGGAGCCTGCTTCCTCCTCTCTCTCTCTCTGCCTACTTGTGATCTCTGTCTGTCAAATAAATAAATTATATCTTTAAAAAAAAATTAAAAAAAAAAAACAAAAAACGGGGGCACCTGAGTGGCTCAGTGGGTTAAAGCCTCTGCCTTCGGCTCAGGTCATGATCCCAGGGTCCTGGGATCGAGCCCCACATCCGGCTCTCTGCTCAGCAGGGAGCCTGCTTCCCCCTCTCTCTCTGCCTGCCTCTCTGCCTACTTGTGATCTCTGTCAAATAAATAAATAAAAATCTTAAAAAAAAAAAATAAAATAAAATAAAACAGGGACCTGGGCAGCTCAGTTGGTTGAATGACTGGCTTCAGCCTAGGTCATGATCCTGGAGTCCCCGGATCAAGTCCTGAATTGGGCTCCCAGCTCAGCAGGGGGTCTGCTGCTCCCTTTCACCTTCCCCCTCTCATGCTCACTGGCTCTCATTCTCTCTATCTCTCAAATAAATAAATAAAATCTTTTTAAAAATATGATTACAAATAAAATACGATTACCATATGATCCTGCAATCCCACTTCTGGGTATATGTCCAAAGGAAACGGAAGCACTACCTCCAAGAGATTATCTGTATGCCCAGGTTCACTGGATCATTATCCACAAGAGCCGAGACATAAAACCAAGCTAAGTGTCAGCTGATCGATGAGTGGTTAAAAAAAATGTGGTATACACAATGAAATTTTTTTTTTTTTAGTTTATTTAAGTAATCTCTACCCCTAATGTGGGGCTTGAACTCATGACCCTGAGGTCAAGAGTCCTATGCTCCTCCAGCTGAGCCAGCCAGTTGTCACTTCACACAATGAAATATTATTCCATCATAAAAAGGGAAATCCTGCCGTTTGTCACAACATGGATGGAACTTGAGGGTATTAGGCCAAATGAAATAAGTCAGACAGAGAGAGACAAACACTGTATTATTTCACTTCCATGTGGAATATAAAAAGCTGAACTCACAGAAACCGATAGTAGATGGTGGTTACCAGGGTCTTGGTGGGGGGGGGCTATGGGGAGGTATTGGCTAAAGGGTACAAAGTTTCAGACATAAAAAGTTCTGGAGGGTCTAATATACAGTGTGGTGACTGTGCTAACAATGCCATATTGAATGCTTGTAATTTACTAAAAGAATAGATCTTAAATGTTCTCAGCAGAAAAAAAGGGTATGTGACAAGCACCGCACAACATATACATCTATCAAATCATAGCAGTGTACACTCTAAATTACACAATGTAATTTATCAATTATGTCTCAATAAATCTGGGAAAAATACAAATAAAAAAATAAAAAAGCATGGGCTTGAATTTAGTTTCAACCTTGGTAAAAAATGAGATGTCATGAACAGACATTTCTGCAAAGAAGACATCCACATGGCCAACAGACACATGAAAAGTGCTCCACATCACTTGGCATCAGGGAAATGCAAATCAAAACCACAGTGAGATACCACCTCACACCAGTCAGAATGGCTAAAATTAACCAGTCAGGAAACAACAGATGTTGGCGAGGATGCAGAGAAAGGGGAACCCTCCTACACTGTTGAGGAGAATGCAAGCTGGGGCAGCCACTCTGGAAAACGGCATGGAGGTTCCACAAAGAGTTGAAGATAGAGCTACCCTATGACCCAGCAATCGCACTACTGGGTATTTACCCTAAAGATACAAATGTAGTGATCCGAAGGTGCACGTGAACCTGAATGTTTATAGCAACAATGTCCACAATAGCCAAACTATGGAAAGAGCCCAGATGTCCATCAACAGATGAATGGGTAAAGAAAATGTGGTGTATATATACCATGGAATACATGTAGCCATCAAAAAACTGAAATCTTGCCATTTGCAACAAGGTGGATGGAACTAGAGGGTATTACGCTGAGTGAAATAAGTCAATCAGAGAAAGACAGTTATCATATATGATCTCTCTGATATGAGGAATTTGAGAGGCAGGACAGGGGGACATGGGGAATAGGGAGGGAAAAAATGAAGCAAGATGGAACCAGGGAGGGAGACAAACCATAAGAGACTCTTAATCTCATGAAACAAACTGAGGGTTGCAGGTGGGAGGGGGGAGGGATAGGGTGGCTGGGTGATGGACATTGGGGAGGGTATGTGCTATGGTGAGTGCTGTGAATCTGAAAGACTGATTCACAGACCTCTACCCGTGAAGCAAATAATACATTATGTGTTAATTAAAAAAAAAAGAGAGATGTCACCACAGACCTGTGACTTAGCTTCATCACCCATGCAGCTAATGTCACAATCTACTATGTTCTGGACAGTCACACGTTTGTCCATCTGGGGAGTAGACATGATAGCTGTGACAGGAGCAGGGGAAGGTCTCAGTGGAGAGGCACTGCGCCTGCTGCCCCACCAGGGCCAACCTGGGGAGGGGAAAGGAGCAGATGGGAGTGAGGGTGGGACCAGTGTCCAGTGGGGAAGGAGCCTGCCCTCAGGCACCCAGTCCACAAACTCACCCCAGTCACCCAGCCAGCGGAGAATTTCGTACAAGTGCTTCTCTTTGGTCTTAGCGTCTTTGGAGAAGGAGGCAATTTTCTCCAGCAAGATGAATCTGTTCTTGCCCTTTTGCTCTGTCCGGTCAGATTTTGCCTTTTCTTTTAAATCATATCCCAGTTCTTCCTGGAAGCGGTTGATGACACAGTTGACAGTGTCCAAGATGTCGGAGAGCTGGGAAGAAATATCCTACATGGGAGGCAGCAGATTAAGGGGTGTGAACTCTGGCGCCAGACACCACGGCCTGGAAGGGGTGATCTCAGACAAGTCAGTTCACCTCTTGGGGCCTCAGTGTCCTTACTTGTAAACTGGGGATTGTTACAGTACCGATGTCACCAAGTTTTTGTAAAGATTAAATGAATTAATATTTGTAAAGCACTTAGGACAGTGCCTGCCACATAAAATAAGTGTTAGCTCTTCTTAATGTCCCTGTGATGATTAAGACCAGGTCAGGAAGGGAGAGCATACTACATATCCAGTGTGTGCATTTCTTCAGAATTTCAAAATTTTCTAGGGACTTCTGGACATCTCGTAAGTATCCAGAAGCAACAGACTGAAAAAATGAGGCCCTAAGAAACCCTTGGGATCAGAGGGTCCCATTTTAAAAAAATGAACTAGAGACTCATATGCAGGGTGAGTTCAGCCTTTGGCCATTTTCCTGTAAGCTTCTAGGGCTTACTGTGAAGGATGCTGACAGGTGGCCAAGAACAGACCTGAATCAGGAAGTCTGGGCCCCTCCTCTTGCCCTGTTAAGACCTATGTGTCTCAGGGCCATCCTGGGTCTTCTTTATAGGCTGTTCCCTTCCTGGGCCCTGCCTTGTGGGGGTTGTTTGATTTCAGCTTGCCCAACAGAGGCCAAGTCTAGGAGATGGATATTTTGGATTAATCTGTCTGCAAACCCAGCTTACTGAGGATCCCAGGACCCCTGAAGGCCCAGAGCTGGATTCTTGTCCCAATCTGTGGTCAGTTCCCAGTTTCCATATCAGATCCCAATAGAAGGGTGACTCCTTCATTCCAGGTATTACCTCCTGAGCCCGTGTTAGCTGGGCAGCCTCAATCCTTGAGATGATGGCTTTCACTGATGCAGGGGTCATTAACTGTGGGGGCCTGTCTTTCTCCATTTTGGATCACCCTGGTAGTTGCAAAGATGTCCTGTGTCTCTGGTACCCAGGCCTGTACATGGGATGCTAGCTGCTTTGGGGTTAAGGGTGCCAGGGCGATTCCTGAGTATCCTCTGCCTAGACACAGCTCCCTGTAACTGCCGGACATCAGGTTCCAACTGACCTTTTCTCCAGTGACATCATCAGTTTGACTAGAAGAATGGCTCCTTGTCAACTATCTGCATGGTTACCTAGCCTTTTTTTTTTTTTTTTAATTTTACTTATTTATTTGACAGAGATCACAAATAGGCAGAGAGGCAGGCAGAGGGAGAGGAGGAAGCAGGCTCCCTGCCGAGCAGAGAGCCTGATGCGGGGCTCGATCCCAGGACCCTGGGACCATGACCTGAGCAGAAGGCAGAGGCTTTAACCCACTGAGCCACCCAGGTGCCCCGGTTATCTAGCTTTTTACCCTTACCTAATATATATTAAGTTGACCTGTTGTGGGTTGGTTTTTTTTTTTTAAGATTTTATTTATTTGTCAGAGAGAGCGCACAGGAGGGGGAACAGCAGGTATAGGGAGAAGCAGGCTCCCCGCTGAGCAAGGAGCCTCATGTGGGGCTCAATCCCAGGACCCTGGGTTCATGACCTGAGTGGAAGGTAGACACTTAACCCACTGAGCCACCCTGGCATCCTGTGTCAGCCTATTTTTTTTTTTCTTAAGTACTTAAATGTTCTGCTCCTAAACTAAGTGTTACTGGCTAAAAATAAGAAAAAGCAATTAAAAAAAGTTCTTTGCCCAAAGAAACGCTTTTAAAAATTAGAGCCAATCAGTAACTAAAGGTGGTATGTTTGCATTTGCACCTGGGATCAAGGTTCTATCAGCACTTTTCCTTACTGAAGATGATCACTATTGCAGGATGGCTTTTAGAAAGAAATGCCTAAAAGCCATTGTTGTATTGTTGTATGCCCAGGACCTAGAACCAAGCCTGGCACATACTAGGCACTCAATAAACACTTGCTGAATGAATGCATATGTAAGAACAAATATGTATTTGCAAATTATTTTTCCATACTACTTAAAAGTATTCCCACTTAACAGATAAGGAATCAAGTATTGTAAAGTTCAGTTCTCAGCAGTGTCATGGTCACTTAATAACTTATCACCTAACACCCAACTTTCATAAACTATTATTCATTCATATATTCAAAGTTAGCTCTTTTATTGACTCTTTCACTCAATGAACACTTATTGGGAACGTTCTACATGCCAAGCCTGGGTCTAGGTGCTAGAAATACAGAAATAAGTGAGACCTAGTTCTGTCCTTAGGGCATTCATACCCTGTTTACAGATACCTCTCCATCCATACATCTGGTACTGGATAGTCCTTGAATCACTTAAGATTTCAGAGCATCTTGTAGTTTACAAATAACTTATTAATTCTTAAAAACATGAATGAGCCAGCGAAGACTCAGAGGAGTTACAAGATTTACCTAAAGTTACAGAGCTGGGAAGTACAGGGTCAAGTCTTCACCCTGGTTTCCTGATTCCCAATCCAGGGTCCTTTCCTTTTTTCCTCTCCTTCCTCCCCTTCCTCCCTTTCTTCTTTCTTTTGAACCCAATCATACTGATAATTAGATTATGACCTAAGAAAGCTGCTTAAAAGATAGATATTGTAAGGCTCAAAAAAGAAAAACCCAAGCCTCAATTATGGGCTTTCTATAAGAAACACACTTTAAATAAATAAAAAGATACACATAAGTTAAAAGTTAAAGGAAAGAAAGAGATAAACCATGCTAATACTAATCAAAAAGAAAGCTGGAGTGGCTATATTAATACAAGATTTTATTTTATTTTTTTTTTAAAGATTTTATTTATTTATTTGTTAGAGAGAGAGAGAGAGAGAGAGAGAGAGCGAGCGAGCACAGGCAGACAGAGTGGCAGGCAGAGGCAGAGGGAGAAGCAGGCTCCCTGCCGAGCAAGGAGCCCGATGTTGGACTCGATCCCAGGATGCTGGGATCATGACCTGAGCCGAAGGCAGCTGCTTAACCAACTGAGCCACCCAGGCGTCCCTGATACCAGATTTTAGAATAGGAAATATTAGAAAAGATAAAAAAGGAGGGATGTTTTATAATGATAAAGGTGTCACTTAATAAAGGGGATATAATCCAGGGCACCAGGGTGGCTTAGCCAGTTAAGTGTCTGCCTTCTGCTCAGGTCATGATCTCAGGGTTCTGGGATCGAGTCCCACATCAGGCTCCCGCTCAGCGGGAAAGCCTACTTCTCCCTCTGCCTGCAGCTCTCCCTACTTGTGCTCACTCTTGCTCTCCCTCTCTCTGACAAATAAATATAATCTTAAAAAAAGAGAAAAGATTCTCTCCCTCTCCCTCCTCCCCTCCCCCTTCTCTGAAAAGAAAAGGGGGAAACAAAAAAAAAGAGCCACACTTAGATGATTACTAGCCCAGGAAAGGTCTGTAAACCCTTTTTAAAAAGCAGGCAACCTCCTTTTCCAAGCAAAGCCTTTTGTAGAACCTCACTAAGACAGATGAAAGCAATATCTTACTAGAATGCATTAATATAAGTTCAGTTTCATGGTATCTCAGTGTTATAAAATTATTCAATGTCAACAAGGCTATTTTTTTTTAATTTAAGCTTTTTTTATTTAAACATATAATGTAACCCCACCACCCTCTCCCAAACCCTCTCCCCCCCACCCCCCTCAGTTTGTTTTATGACATTAAGAGTCTCTTTTGGTTTGTCTCCCTCCTGATCCCATCTTGTTTCATTATACTGAAAAATTTGATATGTAGGACATCTGAGTGCACATATATATTTTTAAGATTTTATTTATTTATTTGACAGAGAGAGAGATCACAAGTAGGCGGGGGGGGGGGGAGCAGGCTCCCCACTGAGCAGAGAGCCCAATGTAGGGCTCGATCCCAGGACCCTGAGATCATGACCTGAGCCGAAGGCAGAGGCTTAACCCACGAGCCACCCAGGCACCCCTGAGTGCACATATTTTAAATTAATTTTTAAAAGTAATCTCTACACCCAATGTGTCACTCGAACTCATAACCCTGAGATCAAGAGTCACACACTCCACTGACTGAGCCACAGCCAGGCGCCCCTTGAGTATATATATATATATATATTTTTTTTTTTAATTTATTTATCTGTCAGATAGAGAGAGCGCAGGAGCGAGCACAGGCAGACAGAGTGGCAGGCAGAGGCAGAGGGAGAAGCAGGCTCACTGCTGAGCAAGGAGCCCGATGTGGGACTCGATCCCAGGACACTGGGATCTTGACCCGAGCCGAAGGCAGCCACATAACCAACTGAGCCACCCAGGCGTCCCTTGAGTTTATATATTTTTAAACTACTGTTTTAGAAACACATAAAATATATTTAAAGTTTCTGGGTAAAAATGGTAGACTGAACACATGTATCTAATTTTGCTTTACTAAAAATACACTCAAACTATAGCAAAGGGATATTTTAAGCCATAAATCCACAAAGACAGGGAAACAGGAGAGGAGACAGGAGCAAAATACTTTAGGGAGTTGGAAAGCATATGGATGAGTGGTTACTGACTTAGACTAGAGAAGGATGAATCCTAAGGCTGCAGGGGCCAGCGGATGGCAAACAGAATTGGTTGCGCCAGATGGCTGACCATCCCAAATGAAAGACCTAAAGATGTTAGCTTCAGAGGCTCCCTGAGGTGAAGCTCTTGGCCATCAAGCCCCACCCATATACCTGAGCTCACAGAGCACAGATACTTACAGTGGGCTTTTTGGTAACCCATCCTTTAATGTGAGCAAACAACCAAGGATTATAAGACTTCCAAGAAAAGATTCTAACAGAAGAGAGACCAAAATGACAGAAAAAGAAATTTGGAGCACACAGAGATTACACAGAAAGAAGAAAATTGAAACAAAACTACCATTAGTAGCTTCAGAGATAAGATAAACCACTGAGACACTGAAACAAAAAAAGATGCTATTAGAAAGGAATACTCAGAGAATAACAGTAACATGAGAGTAATAAAAATCTTTACAATATTGAAAAGCTCAGTAGAAGAATGGGAAGATAAGATTGAGGAACTCTCCCAGGAAACAAAGTAATAACAATGGAAAGCAGGAGAGAAAAACAAGAAATGGGTAGGAGCAGTCCATCAGATCCATCATCTGTGTTTTAGGAGTCCCCAAAAAGAAAGAACAAGGAAAATGAAAGGGAAGAAATCACCAATGGGATAATTCAAGATTATTTCCCGGAAGTGAGGGGGCACTGAGTAACCAGCACAACAAAGAGCCTCTCACCAAGACATATCACTGCCATCTTAGAACACTGGAGACAAGGAGAGGTTCAGAGATGGGGAAAAAGTCACTTACAAAGGATAAGGACTTAAAAGGCTTCAGACTTCTCACAACAATTAAAGCTAGAAGGTAATGTCATAGTGCCTTCATAATTCCAAAGAAACTCAAGACCCAACCAAGCAATCAATCAAGTGTTGGAGTAGGATAATGGCAATGTCAAACATGCAAGTTTCAAAACAATTTACCTCTCCCTTTCTCAAGAAGCTTCTGGAAGATGGTCTCCAAAAAGAGGGAATAAGTTAACAATAAAAACAGACATGGAACACGGCAAATAAAATATCCAACAAAGGAGAGGTCAAAGACAGTGCTAGGAAGATGAGAGAGGAAAGGCCAGGTTGCCAGGTGTGCAGCAAGGGTCAGGGATAAACACTCGGATTGGCGTAGGTCAGACGGCTCCAGCAGAGATCTCTTGAAGAAGATGAAGTTGATAGAGTATCTGCTGTGTCTAGATATTCTGAGTTGAGATTCAGGCAACTAGAGGAAGATTTTGAGGCAGATTTTGTGATAAATAGATAGAAAACTAAACAAACGAGAAAGCAAGGTTAAGTCTTAATTTCAGGAAAAATCAAAAGTTGTGCAGGAGAGAAAGAGTCATCAAAACTTTCTACATGGCTCAACTCTGAGTAGCAGCTGTAGACAAGTGTTATAAAAACTGAAACTAGGGGATGAGAATGAGGGATCAGTGGGCAGGAGAGGAGATCTGAAGGGAACAAAGTTAAATCCTCCAATCTGCCCCTTTTATTATGTGGGGGCTGGGGCAATACTACAAATGGGAAACGTATTCAAATATTTTAATGTTATAAATTAAGCTAACAAACCGTTAAATAAAATACCTTCTAAACTCTTCACTTTACCAATATATCTTCATAAGGACCACGAAAACCAGGTTCTAAATTAGAATTTTTGGACTCCTCAGAGTCCACACTAGAAAATAGGAGCCCCCAGCCCCTGGATCTTGTCTCACTCCCTTCTCCTCTGCCCTTGCCTCTATCCTACATTGAGAGAGCCTCACACAGGGTCCTGTGGAGACCCCAACTTGTGCTCTTGCCTCTTGCTGCAAATAACTGCTCTCTGGCTATCCCTCAAGCCTAGTGATGCCTATCAGCAAGGTCTTCCTGGGGAAGAGAGATCCAAGGAGGCAAGGTGGGCAGGGACATCCAGGGTCCCGGATATTCAGAATACGGCTTATAAGGGGGTAAGTAGGCTTTGGATAGGCATATCCCCTTGGACTCATTACCCTGCGGGGAGGGATGCAGCGGGAGGAGGGCCAGGGTAATAAAAGTAAAATGCCAAAAGAAACAGCTTCAGGGATGCCTGGGTGGCTCAGTCATTTAAGCATCTGGCTGGGTCATGATCCCAGGTCCTAGGATCCCCACATGGGGCTCCCTGCTCAGCGGGGGCCTGCTTTGCCTCTGCCTGCCACTACCCTTGCTTGTACTCTCTCTCAAAAAGAAAAAAACAGCTTCAAAGAGCTGAAAATGGCTGCCTCCAGGGAGGGAGAGATGATAGAGGCAGGGCTCCGCTGTTTATAATAACAAACTGTACACAATTATTTGAATCTTTAAAGTAGGTGCCTACTTAGGCTAACAAATACCTCATTTGAAAAAAAAAAATAAATGTGACGGGTAAAAGTTTATGGAACCTCTGACCACTCCTGCTATGCCCAGAGGTCTCAGTAATAAAGTTTGAAAACCATAGGACTAGGCCTTCATTTGAGGCTATCTAGATATTGTGAAGAAAACGACAGTGACCTACAATCATCCCCAAGAATGAATCACTCTTCCTTTTCTCCCATTTGTTCCCTTTAATTCAGGAGTTCTGCTTCCTGCTGGTTGTTTTCCTACCTCTCTCCCGGTAGACTCTAAGACCCTTGCAAGCAGGGACCCAGCTCACAGAGTTTTCAATCTCCAGCACCTAGCATAGCACTGAGTACAGAGTACAGGTTCAACTGCTGATGAATAAAGAAAAAAGGAAGCATCTTTATCCTGGCTTTGGAGAGAAAGTGCTCCATCCCTTTCTGCACCCTGCACCGGTATCAGGAGCCCTGTCAGTTACTAGTCCTGAAACCTTCGGCATATTCATTAAATAATTTTGGGGTGTAATCCCCTTATCTGTACAACATAGTATTTAGCTCATATCGCTAACGCCTACAAATGATTGGCTCGCTTTCACTGCTTGGTGGAAGCCAAATCTTAAAAGAAGTTAACTTCGGACTCACCTAAGAAGCACGTACGCCTCCGAGGGCAGGGATTTCAGGAGCTCTATCCGCTTTTTTTTCCGACTGCCGTTGGTCCAGTGCCTGGGAACAGTTTGAGGCATAAAGCAGATGTTCAGCGAATACCTGTTTAATGAATGAACGTATAAGTGCTAAAAAATAACTATGCAACGAATAAAATAAACTCTCAGTGAGGTGCAAAGATACCCCTACATTCTGAATGAACACGTCGGTCCAGCCCCTGAGTCCCGGGCGCCTGTGCGCGGGATGCAGCCACTCCGAGCGCCCATGCGCGGCGGACGCGCCAGCCGATCCGCAAAGGCCGGGAAAGCGGGGGGCCCAGGGCTGGAGGCGGCCGGTGGGAAGGGCGGGAAGGCAGGAGAGTTGCAGACGCGCGGAGCGGGTCCGGGACGCGCGTTCTGGCCGCTTGGAGCTCCAGGCTTATGCGGCTTCGGCCGCCAGTCAAGAGCCCGGCAGCGCGCCCCGCCCCCTCGTGGGCGGTCCCCGGACCTGGCGGCGCGGGGGCGGGGTCTGGGTGTCCGCGCCGGGGGCGGGGCCGGTCCCGGGCGCTCCGGGCCGGTGCAGGGTCCTGCTGGTCCGCGGGCGCTACCGGAGCCCCGGCCACCAAGGGGTGCGACCCCCCACTGGCCCCGCCTTCCCGGCTGCGGCCCGGCCAATCAGAGCGTCTTTTACTGGCGGGTGGGCCGAGCCGGCCCAGCTGCTCGGAGGCTCTGGCATGGTAACGTCCCCGCGCGGGGGTGGAGGGGCCCGGGGCGGTCCCACAGCGCCCCCGGCGGCCCGGGCCGGGGCCGGGGGTGCGGGGATGCCGCCGGGGGTACCCGGGACCCCGGGGGAGGGCGAGGGGCATGAGGGGTTAGGGAAGGGA
>ML102168.1:0-12118 GCA_003697995.1 Taxidea taxus jeffersonii
AAAAAAAAATAGACATAAGACTTATTTTTAAAGCAGCCTAGCACTGGGGTCACAGAAGCTCTAATGGCTAAGGGCTTTGTGACAAAATTGTCTTCTTCAAACCATGCTCAGTTTTTACACTACAGTGCATGTCCAGAGGGCCCTTGTTCTCATTTCTGCTTTTATCTGAGCATCTCACACTGGTGGGTGGAAAGGGAATCAATGAGATCACTTTTTTGTTCCCTAGCACTAGGCGTGAAAATGCCCAGAAAGTTAGACATTACTGAAGATTCAGGCAAAACTAATCTCAGTCCTCAGAACAACTCTATGCTTGAATGACCGTCATTATTTCGCATGTTACAGGTGAAAAAACTAAGGCACTGGAGGCTAAGTGAATCCCCAAGGGTACTTCATTAATAGCTGGTAGACTCAATATGTGGACCTGGGTGGTTGACTCCAGAGCTCAGACGTGAATAACTACACCTCATACGAATATGTGTGTTGATAGATAAATGGAGGGAGGGAAGGAGGTAGGGAGGGAGGGAGGGATGGGTAGGTGGCTTGGGTAGGTGGCTGGGTGGATATATAATTGGAAATATGGATATAAAGTATTTAAGTACTGATAAATGATGTAAAATTATATGAATCATTTGTAACTAACACTTTTAGTGTTAAATAAAATAGCTGTTGTCAACATAGATCTCGGACATAGTTCATTGGTTTTCATTCTTCAGGAGGCCAAATATCTGCCACATTTATTACCATATAAAAGTTCACAAGCTGTTAATGGAAGCCCTGAAGCCTAGATTTTAGTCATGCTTTGAAGAATATGACTCATTTTTAATTGGGAAATTTTATATCAAATGTCAGTATTTAATTTCTTTTATAAAACTGAATATCTGGCAATAGTAGACCACATTTTTGTAAGGGAAACAATCAGTTTGGGACTAGCTATACTCTTTAGTTTGCTGAAGTTAATATAATGGCTTAGAATATTCCTCAAGGTCTTTCTCACACATTTACTTTCCTTCTTAGCCTCTCAGGGTAAAGGAGCTTTTGAACAATGGACAAACAAACAAGCAAACAAATAACAACAACAACACTTCAAAGAGTTGAAGGAAAACTCCACACAGCAGATGCCTAATTTGGGGGGGGGGGGGTGGAGAGATTCTGCTAGTCAGAAAGGACATTCAAAACAAAATAAAAACAAACAAACAATGTTTTTAACATAATTAAGTATATATTTGATTAATATTAAATATTTCCACTGAAAGGCAGCATTTGATGTCTTGGTCCTAACAGATTCAAGGATTCCTGGCTCTGCAGATATATTGTGGAAGGAATGCAGAGGTTGTGGTAGAAATATCTGGTCCTCTAGGAGTTTTTGTGCTCAGGAAGGAAGTCTGGGGAGTTTAAATAGTTTCTGTGTTTTATTCAAGTATGAGCAAAGATGATTCAGTACACCCATGAATAATCCAGAAAGCAAGAGAAAATATGAAATAGAAGAAAAAATGTATTTCTGATACATTCCTAAATTCCAAAATAAATGGAAATTATTACTTGGAAATAACTAGGGTCCTACTAAATACATATTTAAAAATCCTATCATAGTTAAAAGCGTTAGCTGGTTTAGGCCTTTTGTTTTCTTTTACTTGCATTTTATTCTATCTGAAATTAGGTTCTGATTGTCTCAGTAGGATACTAAGGCAATATTTGTAGTAATTATACTACTTTGAAGGAAGTCTATGAAAATAACTGTGTGCTGTTATATTTCTTTTCACAACTCTCCAAACACCATTAATGAGGAATCAAAAGTGCCCTGCAATCAGAACAGTAATATAAATACCCACTCACCCTCCCGTGCAGCCAGCACAAACAATGAATGCAAGTTTCCTGACTAAACAAATATGCTTTCTATTTCCTCTTCTGTTGGTAGGAACATGCCAAATGTGGGAGGCAGCCATGAATTCGGTCCACCGAAACAGCCTCTTTCAATGTGCTGCTAGTCATGTTTCAAAGGACATTTTGTAATCATTCCTTGACAACTGCCTTCCAAAAGGGAAATACTGAAGCACTCAAAAACACAGTGTTTGGAAGCAAACTGAAGCAGCATAAGATTTGTGAAGAGGTTTATGATCTTTGGATATCTACCACCAAGTGAACAGAGGAGAAAAATTTGTTGAGGATCAAATATTTTATAAACTCTTTCAGAAAAACCAGGATTTGTTTCTGTGAACACGGGCAGAACCATGTTTACCATGTCCCTCGACTTACAAACTGCTTGATAATTTTTTCTTCTACACACAAGATGAATGTTTTCATCTTTCCTTTCTGTGAATGCCTTAGCTAAATTGTATGTTCACTGTTTATTAAACTTCACTTTACATTTGCTCAGGTTACTCACCCACCTGAAATTCCTTCCCTTTCTCTTCTCTGTTAAGCTACCTATTACCAGGTCCCGAATTTTCTATGGATTCTATACACCACCAGTATTAGCCTAATATTTTAACATCTAACATATTTATTCATATGTTTCTTTGTATTGTATTTTAACTTTAAATACATATGTGTCTTCCATACCCAACCTGGTTTTGGTCTTTGGAGGAATAGATTATGTATTTTCCCGATGATATTCTCCATAGCATCCAGTAATATATTCCTAAACTCTGAGTAAGATGGAGAATGATTACTTTTCTAGCTAATGCAGAACCTACACAGAATTAATTCCCTGTAACATCATTAAGAAGTTCCAACATTATCAAGTGGCTAAGTACCTGAAAATTTTAAAACCCCAATATTTTTTTCTTTTATTCTTCTAAAGTTATTTCATTTATGGAGCATAACACAACATATAGGTACCTATATATATAAATTTAAATATGTTTATAAACTGGAAATTTACCAGCTTGACAAAATACTGTTATGTTGATAAAAAACGAATTTCTTGCATTGAGCATCTTGAATTGTGTTATTCCCCCCCCCAACACACACACTATATTGTAGATCTCTTGCTATACCCAAACATTTTGGTAGAATTTCTAATATTGGAAGCTTAAATATATAAACACACTGGGGAAGAGCTGTAATATGCTCATTTTAACTTCTTACCCATAACTTTCTCTACCAGACAGGTCCATAAATCTGGGAAAGAGCCAAAGACTTAACATTTGGGAACCTGGAGATTGGTAACCATTATCCTTCTTTGATACATTTTATTCTGTGCAGTCCCACACTGGAGTCATAACAGCAAAACCATCCAACCTATTCAGTTTCTTCCTTCCTCCTCTTAAACCCATAAACTCTCTGAAATCTCCATGGCTTTCCCAAATTAGCACCTGTGACAGGTATAACAGTCACTAGGTGAGAGTAGGAAGGCTATTTTGTATTTGATAATTTATAAATTTCAGACTATTATGAAACAGTGTTGACCATGCCATTTATGCATGTGTTTCTGAGTACCATAGTTCCACCACTGGCTAGATGTGTATGCTCAAACAGATAACTTAAACTCTTGATGCTTCAGTTTCTTATATATGAAAAGAGGATAATTAATGGCTACCTCAGAATATTGTTGGAAGGATTAAATGGAAAATTTACATAAGGCACTTAGTGGATACGCAGTAAGGACTTGTTTCATGTTAATTGGGATGATGAGAATATTGATTACCAGTGACTCTCCAGAGTTAACTGCCCCATCCTGCATGTACATGTTCACTCTAACTGATTATGCCAACTCTAGAAATATGCAACCATCTTCATGCTTGAGAAATCAGAACCAAGATAGTGGAAAATCAGTTTGGAGTCTTTAATCTCTTGCTCTGTGTTATCCATCAGTTCTACTTCTTCTGTTTCCTTTAGACATCTATATTTTCCAAGAGAATCGTAAGACCCTTCCTATATCACCACATAGAACTAAATCAAAAGACTAGTCAAAGTCATAGCTTGGCATTATGTGAAAAAAAAATCCTTGACCTGATAAGCTTTTTGTAAGAATATGTTTTTCTTTTCCTAGTATAACAGACTAACATTAGGAAATAGGAAGGGGAAGGAATATCATTTGTGAACTTGATGTATCAGTCACAATTCCAGCAGGAAAACTGAATCCAGCAGGGAAGCAGGACCCACTCCAGGCATTTTTAAAGCAGAAAGGGACATAATATTGGGAACCTGATTCCCACAAAATCATTTGAAGGAGCTAGTGAAGTAAACAATAACAAAAAACTCCCACTGTTTGTTCTCTGGTTTGATGCCAGGTTTTAGGAAGCTGTACGAATCACAAGAAACCACTGCTAATAATCCCAGCTGCATGAAGCATGAGTCAGGTGGTTCATGGGCAAACACTCCGAGGAGCTACAAAATCTCATGGCTACCATTTGCCAAACTTCTATATATGTTTACTTTTGCTGAAGATGCAATAATTTCATATATGTGTCTCTCATTGGTGGAATCTAAAACCATGTCTACAAGAGAATTTTTTTAAGACAGTTTGAAAGCTTCTAGGACCTGAGGTATAAGAAAGAATATAGGAGGGCAAATGAATAAATGCTGTTTGATTAAAAAGAGAAGTCTATCCAGTATAAGCCACTCCTTTGGCTACTTATCATCCATCCATACCAAATAAATAAATACTGAAATTTATAAACAACAGTATACTTACATGTACCATGACTTAACTATCTTTCAGTTTAACAAAGACTGACTCATCCTCTCTCCAAAGAATGAAGACCAAAGTCCCACCAGTCACCTTTACTCCTCTGGAGTTAATGATCATTACTCTTTTAGTATAGTCACAACCCTTTCCTATCCTGGCATCTGAAGACAAAATTAAAAAGATAACCACCATGAACATACTTTATATAAAATAGACAGAAAAGAGACAATTTAAAGAAAAAAATCCTGACATTCCTGTAATAGCTTTGGTCTGTTTTGCTTACAAGACCACAGTTTATATTTATGATGCCCCTGTTCATAGGAATGCCCCATTCCATCCACACTTCCATTGTCATCAGTCAGTATACAGATACCATGCTTGTTTACCTTAATTTTTGAAGGACCTGAACCCCTACTGGTCCTGCCTGCACTTGATTGCTGCAGTCTTTCATTAACTTTTATCACTGAACCTAGGAGTAGTAAGGAATACCCAGATAATTTCCTGGGTTCTAGGTAAAATGCCCTCAGCTCCCATTGTATAGATTATTTCCCCTTAATCATCAAAATCAATCACAAGCTAGGCACTCTATTTTTATCTACTGACTTAGTGGTATAAAGAGACCAAAATGGCTAGGTGGGCACTCTCAACATCTGGTTCACTGAGATTCATCAGACTCTTACTGTGACTCATGTTAAAAGCATTCCTCTATTAAGAACCAAGATCTCTAATTAGCATAGATCTAAGTTATAGGAATAGAAAGCAGAATTTTTGTATATTAATCATTAGTCTAAGGAATCACCCATACTTCTGTCTTTTGTTTCCCAAACCAATGTAGAGGTCTCTGTTGTTCATGGAGCTATTGGAGAAACACTATCACATTTTGGATGCTTGCTCAGAGAGTATAGCATTTTTTGAAGGATAATACTCCAACCTCAAATTATTGTCACCAAGTCAGTTCTGTCTTGGATCTTTACCAGGTCATTTCACTTCTCTATTAAGTCAGCTGCTTTGAGTGAATTAGTGTATAGTAATACCAATGAATTATGTGTTTATCAGAACACTGATTCATTTATTTCTCTGTAAAAAGGAGTTCTTAAGTCAGAAGCAAACTTTTATAATATACAATGAAGGTAAGTTAGAGTTTCTTTAAGCAAGAGGATACATAGAGAGTAGATAAGAGATGGAGAATAATATGCATAACCTCTAATTTTATCCCAACAGCTAGAAAGTTAAAATCTGTACACCCATTTTATTATACCTTTTAAAATATATGTAGGTAAAAAATCCCATTGAGTATGTGTATATATATCACATCTTCTTTATCCATTCATTTATTGTTGGACACTTGGATAAAGAATATGTGGTATATGTACACACACACACTGAAATATTACTCAGCCATAAAAAGAATGAGATCTTGCCATTTGCAATGATATGGATGGGCTTAGAGCGTATTATGCTAAGTGAAATAAGTCATAGAAGGACAAGTACTGTATGATTTCACTCATATGTAGAATTTAAAAAACAAACAAAGAAAAAAGAGACAAAGAAAAAAACATCTTAAATACAGAAAATAAATTGGTGTTTGCCAGAGGTGGGGGTGGGGGGAAGATGAAACAGTTAAAGGGAATCAAGAGTACATTTAGGTGCCTGGGTGGCTCAGTCAGTTAAGCTTCTGCCTGTGGCTCAGGTCATGATCCTGGAGTCCCAGGATCGAGCCCTGCATCCAGGCCCGCATCCAGCCCTCCATCAGGCTCCCTGCTCAGTGGAGAGTCTGCTTCTTTCTCTGCCCTTCACCCTGCTCGTGTACTCTCTCTCTCTCTGTTGTTCTTTCTCTCAAATAAAGAAAATCTTTTAAAAAGTACACTTATCTTGAGTAGTAACATATAGAATTATTGAATCATTATATTGTATACCTAAAATGAATAGAATACTATATGTTAATTATATTTAATTTTTAAAGGGAAAAATGTATGTGTACAAATTATAGAAAAATATAAATTTTAACCATATTTTCCTAAATAGAATTTAATATGGACAAACTTAAATCAGTTTCTTTTTTTTTAATTTAAGCCTTTTTATTTAAACATATAAAGTAACCCCACCACCCTCTCCCAACCCCTTCCCCCCCCACCCCCCTCAGTTTGTTTTATGACATTAAGAGTCTCTTTTGGTTTGTCACCCTCCCGATCCCATCTTGTTGCACTTAAATCAGTTTCTTATAAAAAGCTTCCTTATATTCTTCTTACTCCACTTCTTAGTGGAGATCACTAAAAATGCTGTAGGAGTGTGGTCATTATCTGAACTGAGTAACTGCAGATCATGCAAAGCTACTGATATAAAGAAAAAAAAAATTGGAAATAGATAACTTGACCTGCAGAGGTTGGGGGAGAGAGAGAGAATAAGACAGAGAGAAACTGAGATGGGAGTTTAACAGACAATACCTGTTATCTGTTATCTTCTTTATTGTAGGGATTCTTATCCCAGAGAAATTTTGTGGACATCTTAAAATGAAAGCACAACGATCCACATATACATGGTAATTTATCTGGAGAGAAGATCCATACATTTGTCACATTGTCAGTGGAGTCCATGACAAAGAAAAGAGGTAGAAAACCCCAACAATTCCTCAGCAAATCAATAGTAAGCAATGAAATGGCTGGCTAATTTTATCTCTTGTTTTCAGTAGGGTATAACCCACATGTCCTGCAATTATCAGGTTCAACTAGACATGCTTTTATTTATTTTTTTCTTTTTCTCCTTTTCCTGCTCCTTTCCTGAATAATTTTCTACCCACTCCAATATAACTATTTGTAGCAATACAAACTATTGCTAATTTAAGGTGAAAGAGTTAGTTCTTCCAAGTTCAGTCTGAAGTTTCAATGTTAATTAAAATTATGCTTATTAATCATTCCTTTATTAAACAAGTTTTAAATTGTCTAGTTGGTGCCAAGTATTGTATTAGTCTCTACAGATATCAAAGAACCATTTTTTTACTCAATGAGTTTTCAGTTTAGTAAAAGGACAAGCATTTTAAACTAAGAGTAGCAAAATAATCTAGGGGAATGGGATAAATAGAGGAATGGAAGGATGTAACATTGCATTTTTTTGCTCTCTTTACTTCCTCATTTTCCTCCATTTCTCAACTGACTTTGATATTTCTTCTGCCTAGCTGCTATAGATAAAATGCTATAAAAAGGTCAACAACCTCTTGGTTACTTCATTCAAGGAAAAATTTCCCATCTTTATTTTACTTCTTTTTTTGCAACACTTGACATTTTCATCAGTGAGTGTTTGGTCAGGAAAACAGAATCACTTTGAGAATATGGAATGCAGTATTTGTTATAGGAGTTTGATCTTACAAAACTGTGGAAGGAGCTGTAGAAGTAACATGTGGAAATAATCAGATAACAAACACTGGCACAGGTAGACAAGTTGGAGCTTGCTGGAGAATCTGGGACAGCAGGTGCATCTAGCTGCTGGAGTGGCAATTGAGAATGGAAGAGTTGCTTAATGGATCCATAGAAGATTGTTGTCCTATGTCTGGTAGTGGCCCTGGGATCACTATGAGGATTGTTATTGGAGTCACTACAAAGATGGAAGTCAGAAAGAAGAGTTAGGTACAGAGCAGGGAAAACAAGAACAAGCTAAAACTTGCTAGAACCTCTATACCTGTCTCTCACCACATTTAATCACTATTACTTTAAAAAGAACAATGGTCATTTGCAGAGATGTGGGTAGAACTAGAGTGTATTATAATGCTAAGTGAAATAAGTCAGTCAGAGAAGGACAAATATCATATGATCTCACTCATATGTGGAATTTAATAAAGAAAACAGATGTGCACCTCAAACTCAACACACACAAAACAGATAATCATGCCAAAAAATGGGCAGAAGACATGAACAGACACTTCTCCAAAGAAAACATACAAATGGCTAACAGACACATGAAAAAATATTCATCATCATTAGCCGTCAGGGAAATTCAAATCAAAACCACATTGAGATACCACCTTATACCAGTCAGAGTGGCCAAAATCAACAAAAGAGTAAACAACAAGTGTTGAAGAGGATGTGGAGAAAAGGGAACCCTCTTACACTGTTGGTGGGAATGCAATTTGGTGCAGCCACTTTGGAAAACAGTGTGGAGATTCCTAAGAAATTAAAAATAGAGCTACCCTATGACCCTGCAATTGCACTACTGGGTATTTACCCCAAAGATACAGATGTAGTGAAAAGAAGGGCCATCTGTACCCCAGTGTTCATAGCAGCAATGGCCACAGTTGCCAAATTGTGGAAAGAGGCAAGATGCCCTTCAACAGATGTATGGATAAAGAAGATATGGTCCATATGTACAATGGAGTATTATGCCTCCATCAGAAAGGATGAATACCCAACTTTTGAATCGACATGGAAGGGACTAAAGGAGATTATGCTGAGTGAAATACGTCAAGCAGAGAGTCAGTTATCATATGGTTTCACTTAATTATGGAGCATAAGGAATAACATGGAGGATAGTGGGAGATGGAGCAGAGAAGTAAGTTAGGGGAAATTGAAGGGGTAGACAAACCACGAGAAACTGTCAAATCCGAGAAACAAACTGAGGGTTTTGGAAGGGTGGGAGGTGGGGGGTTTGGGTAAACCTGGTGGTGAGTATTAAGGAGGGCACATATTGGGGTGCCTGGGTGGCTCAGTGGGTTAAGGCCTCTGCCTTTGGCTCAGGTCATGATCCCGGGCTCCTGGGATGGAGCCCCACATCGGGCTCTCTGCTCGGCAGGGAGCCTGCTTCCTCCTCTCTCTCTGCCTGCTTCTCTACCTACTTGTGATCTCTCTCTGTCAAATAAATAAATAAAACCTTAAAAAAAAAAAGGAGGGCACATATTGCATGGAGCCCTGGATGTGGTGCATAAACAATGAATTTTGGAAGACTGAAAAAAAATTAATTTAATTTAATTTAATTTAATAAAAAAAGAAAACATGTCTTTGCAAATGACAAGATTTCATTTCTTTTGATGGCTGCATAGTATTCCATTGTATATACATATACCACCTCTTCTTTATCCATTCATCTGTCGATGGACATCTAGGTTCTTTCCATAACTTGGCTATTGTGGACATTGCTGCTATAAACATTCGGGTACACGTGCCCCTTCAGATCAATACGTTTGTATCTTTAGGGTAAATACCCAGTAGTGCGATTACTGTGTCATAAGGTAGCTTTATTTTCAATTTTTTGAAGAACCTCCATGCTGTTTTCCAGAGCGGTTGCACCAGCTTGCATTCCCACCAACAGTGTAGGAAAGTTCCCCTTTCTCCACATCCTCGCCATATAAACTGCCAGAACTGAACCAGGAAGAAACAGAAAACCTGAATAGGCCCATAACCAGTAAGGAGATGGAAACAGTCATCAAAAATCTCCAAACAAACAAAAGCCCAGGGCCAGATGGCTTCCCAGGGGAATTCTACCAAACATTTAAAGAAGAATTAATTCCTATTCTCCTGAAACTGCTCGAAAAAATAGAAATGGAAGGAAAACTTCCAAACTCATTTTATGAGGCCAGCATCACCTTGATCCCCAAACCAGACAAGGATCCCATCAAAAAAGAGAATTACTGACCAATATCCTTGATGAACACAGATGAGAAAATTCTCACCAAAATACTAGCCAATAGGATCCAACAGTACATTAAAAGGATTATTCACCACGACCAAGTGGGATTTATTCCAGGGCAGCAGGGTTGGTTCAACATCCGCAAATCAATCAATGTGATACAGTACCTCAACAAAAGAAAGAACAAGAACCATATGATACTCTCAATAGATGCCGAAAAAGCATTTGACAAAGTACAGCATCCCTTCCTGATCAAAACTCTTCAAAGTGTAGGGATAGAGGGCACATACCTCAATATTATCAAAGCCACCTATGAAAAACCCACCGCAAATATCATTCTTAATGGAGAAAAACTGAGAGCTTTTCCGCTAAGGTCAGGAACATGGCAGGGATGTCCATTATCACCACTGCTATTCAACATAGTACTAGAAGTACTAGCCTCAGCAATCAGACAACAAAAAGAAATTAAAGGCAACCAAATCAGCAAAGAAGAAGTCAAACTATCGCTCTTTGCAGATGATATGATACTATATGTGGAAAACCCAAAAGACTCCACTCCAAAACTGCTAGAGCTTGTACAGGAATTCAGGAAAGCGTCAGGATATAAAATCAATGCACAGAAATCAGTTGTATTTCTTTACACCAACAACAAGACAGAAGAAAGAGAAATTAAGGAGTTAATCCCATTTACAATTACACCCAAAACCATAAGATACCTAGGAATAAGCCTCACCAAAGAGGCAAAGAATCTATACTCAGAGAACTATAAAGTACTCATGAAAGAAATTGAGGAAGACACAAAGAAATGGAAAAATGTTCCATGCTCATGAATTAGAAGAATAAATATTGTGAAAATGTCTATGCTACCTAAAGCTATCTACACGTTTAATGCAATGCCTATCAAAATCCCATCCAATTTTTTCAAAGAAATGGAACAAATAATCCTAAAATTTATATGGAACCAGAAAAGACCTCAAATAGCCAAAGGAATATTGAAAAAGAAAGCCAAAGTTGGTGGCATCACAATTCCAGACTTCAAGTCTATTACAAAGCTGTCATCATCAAGACAGTATGGTACTGGCACAAAAACAGACACATAGATCAATGGAACAGAATAGAGAGCCCAGAAATAGACCCTCAACTCTATGCTCAACTAATCTTCGACAAAGCAGGGAAGAATATCCAATGGAAAAAAGACAGCCCCTTCAACAAATGGTGTTGGGAAAATTGGACAGCCACATGCAGAAAAATGAAATTGGACCATTTCCTTACACCACACACGAAAATAGACTCAAAATGGATGAAGGACCTCAATGTGAGAAAGGAATCCATCAAAATCTTTGAGGAGAACACAGGCAGCGACCTCTTCAACCTCAGCCGCAGCAACTTCTTCCTAGGAACAATGCCAAAGGCAAGGGAAGCAAGGGAAAAAATGAACTATTGGGACTTCATCAAGATCAAAAGCTTTGGCACAGCAAAGGAAACAGTCAACAAAACCAAAAGACAACTGACAAAATGGGAGAAGATATTTGCAAATGACATATCAGATAAAGGGCTAGTATCCAAAATCTATAAAGAGCTTAGCAAACTCAACACCCAAAGATCAAATAATCCAATCAAGAAATGGGCAGAGGACATGAACAGACATTTCTGCAAGGAAGACATTCAGATGGCCAACAGACACATGAAAAAGTGGTCCACATCACTGGGCATCAGGGAAATACAAATCAAAACCACAGTGAGATTTCATTTCTTTTGATGGCTGCATAGTATTCCATCATATATATATACCACATCTTCTTTATCCATTCATCTGTTTGATGGCTGCATAGTATTCCATCGTATATATATACCACATCTTCTTTATCCATTCAT